>JAJPUD010014914.1:0-21784 GCA_023553655.1 Myrmecobius fasciatus
AAAAAATATGAAAGGTCATTCAAGCTCCCCTTTTCTTTTCATGTTTTCAGCTGATTTATTCTATATATTTGACAAAATGGAAGAAAACAGTGAATAAGTGTTTTATTAGAGATTTATGTCAATTGCACAAATAAATGAATAGGAAAGAATATAGTAGGGATAATTATTTAATCCAACTTATTTCACAAAATTTCCATCTAACTAAAAAGATATTGTGTTGAATTTAGAAACTTGTTCATCTTTCTAAATGAAGTGTGAATTGTATGCAATACATGAAGATTTTGATATCATCTCCCAAAACTTAGTCCTCCAGTCAATCAACAAGTATTCTTAAGTATTTACTATATGTAAGTACTTATTACTGGGTAACTAATAAAAATCCATTTTAAAAAAAAGATTAAAAATGTTCTTTTCAAGAAATTTGGGGGAGCAGGGAACAAAGCAAAGATGGTGGACTGTGATCTTTTCTCAAAGCAGCAGAAGATAAAGCCTATAAACTGATTTTTGGAGTCAAAACACACCCAAATACTTGGAATACAACACATTTCCAAAAGAAGTTATCTTGGAAGAGCTTCAGATCAGGTCTGCTTCAGTTGGGCATGGGGACAGTTAACCAAACTCAGAGGGCAGCACAGACAGGGCAGAAAACTGGGTGGGAGCTCAGAGTGGGTCACTTTCTAAGCACCTTGGAAGTTTCTGTGAACCTCTTAGGCCAATTTGACCTAGTTGCAAGCAGGTGCTTTGGCAGATATGCCTTTTATAAAAGGTAGATTGTAAACCACTGATAACACACACCTGGCCCCAATTGGCCAGCACCAGAAGTCAATCAGCAGTACTGCTCCAGGGCAAATTAAAGCAGCTGTTGGTCCTTTGCTTTGAACAGATGTCAAGTTTTTTTTGTTTTGTTTTGTTTTGTTTTATGAATGAAAAACAAAAAAGCATTCTCACCATAGACAGCTTTTATGGAGAGACAGAAGAACAGACCTCAGGTCCTGAAGTTAGGAAAGGTAAAGCAACTCCAGAGGAAGCCACAAAAGGAGACATGAGTTGGTCCCCTTTTCACAAGGCTTTCATGGAAGATTGCATAAAGAATCTCAAAAGATAATTAGAAGAAAATTGGGGAAATGAAGTGAGATCATTGCAAGAAGGAATGGAAAAAGCATGTAATGCTCTACAAAAGAAATATGAAAAAGACACCAATTCACTGACAAGCAAAATTGGTGAAATGTAAAAAGTATGCAATGAATAATTTGGTCAACTACAAAAGGAGCTTAAAAAAGTAATTGAAGAAAATAATACACTAAAAATTAGAATTGAACAAATGGAAATAAATGAATCAATGACACTTCAAGAATCAGTTAAACAAAAACAAAACCAAAAAAAAATAGAATAAAAAGAGATATCTCCTAAGAAAAACAATTGACCTGGAAAATAGATCTATCTAGGAGAGACAATGTAAGGATTATTGGACTTCCTAAAAGCCATGATGAAAAAAAAAAAAAAAAACCTAGACACTATTATCCAGGAAATCATGAAAGAAAACTGCCCTGATGTTTTGGAATCAGAAGGTAAAATAGCCATTGAAATAATTTACCGATAACCTCTTAAAAGACACCCCAAAATTAAATCCCAAGGAATACTGCGGCTAAATTTCAGGACTATCACACCAAGGAAAAGATATTGCAATCAGATAGAAACAAACAATTCAAATATTGAGGAAGTATAATTAGAATCACCCAGGATTTGTCAGCATCCACATTAAAGGATGGAAGGGCCTGGAATCAGACTTTCTGAAAGGCAAAGGAACTTGGATTACAGCCAAGAATAAGTTATCCACCTTTAATGAGCATTATCTTCCAGGGAAGAAGATGGTCATTCAGTGATACAGGAGAATTTCACCTATTTCTAATGAAAAGACCAAATCTGAACAAAAAATTTGACCTCCAAACACAGAACTCAAGAGAAGCAGAAAAAGGTAAAAAAGAAAGAACTGTTGAGAACTATATTTCTATTATGGGTATACTTAGAGAATGGATATAATTTGATTTTATTTTGTTAATATGAAAAAGAAACTAGAGGTGGAAAGGGGATCATACTGGGAAAAAAGGGAAAAGCAGGTAAAATAAAGTAAAAAAAAAGGAGGTAAATATAAGCTAAAATCTCATGAAGAGGCAAACAAAAACGTAAGATAAATGAGGGAAAGAATGGAGCGAGATGAGCATTATGTGAATATAACTCTCAGCAGATTGGGCTCTAAGAGAGAATATTTGGTTTCACAGAAAAACTTGTACCATCTTATAGGGAAGTGAGAGGGAAAGGAAGAAAAGAAAGGGAAAGACTATTACAAGGGAAAATAGAAAAATTAGAGGAAAGGTGTAAAAAAAGGTGGAGGGGCTTTAAAGGGGGAAGGACTGTTTGAGGGATGTGATCATCAAAAGCAAAATACTGGGGAGGGGGGAAGAGAGAAAGGGTAAAGGAAACAGAAAAAAAAGCATAACTCTGGGTAAATAACATGGAAGGAAATACAGAATTTGTTATTTTAACTGTGGATCTGTATGGGATGAACTCTCCCATGAAACGGAAGTAGATAGCAGACTGGATTAAAAACCAGAATTTTACAATATGATGTTTACAAGAAACACATCTAAAGCACAGAGATATATAGAGTGAAGGTAAAGGGCTGCAGCAGAATCTATTCTGCTTCAGGTGAACAACAACAACAACAAAAAACAGGGTTAGCATTTCTTATATTCAATCAAGTAAAAGCAAAGATAGATCTAATTAAAAGAGATAAGCAAGGAAACTACACTTTACTAAAGGATACCATAAATAATGAAGTAATATTAATATTAAACATATATGGAAAAAGTGGTATATAGCATCCAAGTTCCTAGAGAAGAAGTCAAGAGAGATGCAAGAAGAAATAAACAGCAAAACTATTGTAGTGGAGGATCTCAAACTTGCTCTCTCAGAACCAGATAAATCAAACCACAACATAAATAAGAACGAAGTTAAGGAGGTAAATAAAATGTTAGAAAAGTCAGGTATAATAGAATGGGGACAGAAAGGAGTTTACTTTTTTCTCAGCAGTTCATGGAACCTATACAAAAACTCACCATGTGTTAAAACATAAAAAAAAACCCTCTAAATCAGATGCTTAAAGGCAGAAATAATACATGCATTTTTTCAGATCATGATGCAATAAAAATCACATGCAAAATAAAGCCAGGAGAAAACAGACCAAAATTTAATTGAAAATTAAATGTTCTCATCCTATGGGTGAAACAGCAAATCACAGAAACAATCAATAATTACATTCATGAGAATGACAATGATGAGACAACATACCAAAATTTGTGGGATACAGCCAAAGCGGTTATAAGGGATAAATTTATGTTTCTAGATGCTTACTGGCATAAAATAGAGAAAGAGAAGATCAATGAATTTGGCTTACAATTAAAAACACTAGGGAAAAAACAAATTAAAAACCCTCAATTAAATACCAAATTAGAAATTCTGAAAATAAAAGAGGAGATTAATAAAATTGAAAATAAAACTATTGAATTATTAAGTAAAATTGAGTTGGTTTTATGAAAAAAAACCAACAAAATACATAAATCTCTCATTAATTTGATTAGAAATTTGATTGTTAGTCTCAAAAATGAAAAGGGAAAAGGTTCCACAAATGAAGAGGAAATTAGAGCAATCATTAGGAGTTACGTTTCCCAACTTTATTCCAATAAATTTGATAATCTAAATGAAATGAAGAATATCTACAAAAATATAGATTGCCCAGGTTAACAGAAAAGAAAATAAATTATTTAAATAGCCCCATTTTAGAAAAAGAAATAGAATAAGCTATTAAACAACTCCCTAAGAAAAAAATCTTCAGTGCCAAATGGATTTACATGTGAATTCTACCAAACATTCAAAGAACAATTAATTCCAACACTGTATAAACTATTTGAAAAAATAAGGAAAGAAGGTGTACTACCAAATTCTTTCTATGATACAGATATGGTATTGATAACTAAACCAGTCAGGGTGAAAACTGAGAAAGAAAATTTTGACCAATTTCCCTAATGAAAATTGATGTAAAAATATTAAATAAAATTTTAGCAATGAGATTATAGAAAGTCATCCCCAGGATAATACACTATGACCAAGTAGGATTTATACCAGAGATGCAGAGCTGGTCCAATATTAAGAAAACTATGAGCATAATCAACTATATTAATAACCAAATTAACAAAAATTATATGATTATCTCAATAGACACAGAAAAATCAGTCAATAAAATGCAACACCTATTCCTATTTAAAACACTAGAGAGTATAGGAATAAATAGATTTTTCCTTAAAATGATCAGTAGCATCAATTTAAAACCATCAGTAAGCATTATATGTAATGGGGATAAACTAGAACCATTCCCAATAAGACCAGGTGTAAAACAAGACTGCCCACTGTCACCATTACTATTTAATAAATACAATATCACTATTTATTATTGTATTAGAAATGTTAGCTTTGGCAGTAAGAGAAGAAAAAAGAGATTAAGGGAATTAGAGAAGGTAATGGGGAAACCAAATTATCATTCTTTGCAGATGATATGATTGTATACTTAGATAACCCTAGAGACTCAACTGAAAAAAAACTACTAGAAACAATTCACAACTTTAGCAAAGTTGCAGGATACAAAATAAATCCACATAAATCATCAGCATTTTTATATATTACCAACAAAGTTCAGCAGCAAGAGATACAAAAAGAAATTCCATTCAAAAAAACTGTTGATAGTATAAAATATTTGGGAATTTATCTGTCAAGGAAAAGTCAGGAACTATCCTAACTAAACTACAAAACACTCTCCACACAAATGAAGTCAGACTTAATCAGTTGGAAAAATATCAAATGCTCATGGGTAGGTCGAGTGAATATAATAAAAATGACAATACGAACCAAACTCATTTACTTGTTTAGTGCCATACCAATCAAACTCCCAAGAAATTGTTTTACAGATCTAGAAAAAATAGTAACTAAGTTCATCTGGAAGAACAAAAGGTCAAGAATTTCAAGGGAAATAATGAAAAAAAATGCTGATGAAAGTAGCCTAGCTGTGCCAGATCTAAAAGTATATTATAAAACAGAGGGTCATCAAAACCATTTGGTACTGGCTGAGAAATAGAGCAGTCAATCAGTGGAATAGGATAGGATCCCAGGACAAACTAGGCAATAACTATAGCAATCTAGTGTTTGATAGACCCAAAGACCCCAGCTTTTGGGATAAGAACTCAATATTTGACAAAAACTGCCAGGAAAATTGGAAACTAATATGGAAGAAATTAGGGTTTGATCCATTCCTAACATCACATACCAAGATAAGATCTAAATTGCTTCATGATTTAGGCATAAAGAGTGATATTATAAGCAAATTAGAGGAACATGGGATAGTTTACTTCTCAGATCTGTGGAGAAGCAAGGAATTTTTGTCCAAAGAAGAACTGGAACTCTTAATTGAACACCAGATAGGTCATTTTGATTATATTAAGTTAATTTTTTGTACAAACAAAACTAATGCAGACAAGTTTAGGAGGGAAGCAATAAATTGGAAAATCATTTTTACATTTAAGGGTTCTGATACAGGCCTCATTTTTTTTTTATTAAAGCTTTTTATTTGTATAACATATTTATGGGTAGTTCCCCAACATTGATCTTTACAAAGGTTTCCATTACAAATTTTACCCCCAGTCCCCTCCCTTCCCCTAGATGGCAGGAAGTCCACTACATGTTAATAATGTTGAAATTCTTGAGAAGTTATGCAAGAAAAATCCTATCTACAAGAAAAAAAAAGGAATCAGAGAAAGGAACACAATGCAAGCAAATGTCAATAGAGATCATGAAGATGTTACATTGTGGTCCATATTTCATTTCCCTCTCTCTGGATGTATATGGTTTTCTTCAGTGAACAATTGGAACTGGTTTGAGACAATTCTTTGTTGCAGAGAGCCATGTCCATCAGAATTGATCATCATGTAATACTGTTGTTGCTGTGTATGATGATCTCCTGATTCTGCTCGTTTCACTCAGCATCAGTTCATGCAAGTCTCTCCAGGCCTCTCTGAAATTGTCCTGCTGGTCGTTTCTTACAGAGTAATAATATTCCATAACATTCATATACCATAATTTATTCAGCCACTCTCCAATTGAATAGGCCTCATTTTTAAAATATATAGAGAATTGAATCAAATTTATAGAATTCAAGCCACTCTCTAATCAATAAATGGTGAAAGGATATGAACAGACAATTTTCAGATGAAGAAATTAAAACTATTTCTAGTCATAGAAAAAGGTGCTCCAAAACACTATTGATCAGAGAAATGCAAATTAAGACTACTTTGTGATAGCACTATACTCTTGTCAGATTGGCTAAAATTATTGGAAAAGAAAATGACGAATGTTGGAGGGGATATGGGAAAACTGGGACATTGATACATTGCTGATGGAATTGTGAATGGATTGAACCATTTTGGAGAGCAATTTGGAACTATTCCCCAAAAGTCATCAAACTGTGCATACCCTTTGACCCAGCAGGGTTTCTATTAGGCCTATATCCCAAAGAGATCTTAAAAAAAGGAAAAGGACCCACATGTGCAAAAATGTTTGTGGCAGCCCTTTTAGTAGTTGCAAGAAACTAGAAAATAAATGGATGCCCATCAATTAAAATGGCTGAATAAATTATGGTATATGAATGTCATGGAATATTATTGTTCTATTAGAAACAACCAGCAGGATGATTTCATAGATGTCTGAAGAGACTTGCATGAACTGATGCTGAGTGAAATGAACAGAACTAGGAAATCATTATACACAGCAACAATAAGACTATATGATGATCAATTCTGATGGATGTGGCTCTTTTTACATATGAGATGTTTCAAACCAGTTCCAATTGTTTAGTGATGAAGAAAGCCATATACACCCAGTGAGAGGCCTGTGGAATCTGAGTGTGGACCACAACATAAAATTTTTACACTTTCTGTTGATGTTTGATTGCATTTTGTTTTCCTTCTCAGGTTTTTTTTTCCTTCTAGATTTGAGTTTTCTTGTACAGCAAGGTAACTTTGTAAATATGTATACATATATTTGATTTGTCATATATTTTAATATAATTACCATGTATTAGACTACTTGCTATCCAGGGTAGGGGGTGGGTGGAAGGAAAGAATAATTTGTAACAGAAGGCTTTGCAAGGGTCAATGTTGAAAAATTACCCATACATATGTGTTGCAAATCAAAGAGCTTTAATAAAAAGAAAAAGTAATTTGGGGGACTGTCAAAGGAAAAACATATACTATGCACAAATTATTTAAAATAAGATAGATCCAAGGCAAATTGGAAATGATAACCAGAGAGGAAAAATAGAAATTAGAAAAATCTCCACATTCTTCTTATAGAGTGTGAACTTTTAACTGGGACTTGAAGAAAGTTAGGGAAGCCAAGAGATTGAGATGAAAAGCCAGATAATTTGAATTTCTTATAAGAGGAGAAATAAGACCAGGGTCATACATTTAAATAGTTTCATATACATATCAAGTGAAATGACCAATAAACCTTATTCCCCCTGATATGTAATTCTATTTCTCTGCCTCTTTTGAGTTTACTAAGTAGAGATGAGAAAGGATCTAATTGGTAATGGTTTGATTGCTATTCAGTGTAGCCTTTTCCACTTGACTATAAAATTCAGTACAACATTCAATAAGAATTTCTTCAAATTTCAGTGTTATATATCAATAGTGCCAAGTTTATAAGGAAAGTGATTCTTTTAGGCTGCATTTTGTCTTAGAAAACCACAAATAATATTGTCTATTCCATTTTATTAAATATTTAACAATTACAATTTAATCTGGTTTTGACCTCACTCAGAGTTTCATTGCCCAAATGTAACATAAGAAATATATTAATATGGTTGACTTTAAGTTTTAAAAGTAGAAACATAATTGGAGTACATGAAAATAATTTTATAATTTATATAAGTACATATATACATATATAATGTATAATCCTTATAAAATAAATCTAGAAATTTTGTTTTTTTAATTTCTTTTTTTTATTTGAGTAATGGATCTTCAAAGAAGTTAAGGGCCTTACTTGAGGCCTCACAGTTAATAAGTTCAGAATCAAGACTCATAAGTATCCTCCTGAATCAAAATCCGCTTGAGATTTTTCATGGCAGGAGATATCATTGCAATGTGGAATTCAGAGAAGGAAATTTTATTTTCTCTCATTAGGAAACACTATATATAGACAATTCAAGTTAGAGACAAAAACAAATAAATAATCTGCAGACATACACATACACAGTCAATAGAGGATTCTACAGACCACTTGGATAGCAAGAGAAAACAGATGCATTTCTAACAGTTCAAACTCAGTATAGAAACAGTATATTTCACTTTGCTTTTTTTTTTTTGCTTTTGCTTTAATGTGTCTTGATTTCTCACTAATTCATTAGCTTCCATTTGCTCAATTCTAATTTTTTAAACAATCATTTTGCTTAGGGAGCTTTTGTACTACCTTTCTCAATTGGGCAATTTTGCTCTTTAAGGCATTCTTCTCCTCATTAGATTTTTGTATTTCCTTTTACATTTCTCTCAATTCTTTCCCTAATTTTTCTTCTGTTTCTCATACTTGATTTTCAAAGTCCCTTTTGAGCTCTTCCATAGCCTGAACCTAATTCTTATTTTTCTTGGAGATTTTGGATGTAAGGGCTTTGACTTTGTTATCATCTTCTGAGTATGTATTTTGATCCTCTTTGTCACCATAATAACTTTCAATGGTCACAATTTGTTGTAGTTGTTCTTGTTGTTGTTTTCTGCTCATTTTCCTAGCCTATTACTCTGCTTTTAATTTTTTTGTTAAAATAGGATTCTGTTTCTGGTTTGGAGGGTGCATACTCCTAAGCTTCAGGGGTTTTGTGAAGCTGTTTTCTGAAATCCTTCTAGGAATCTGACCACACTCACTCTTTTCGGCCCTGGAGCTGTTAGGTGTTTCCCTGATTGACCATAGGTATAATATGTAGTATGCAGGCAAGGACTGGGGCTTTACTGACAAGATCTGTGCTGAGATGATACACCAGTTTCCCAAGTCATTGCTACAAACCCTCTCCCCTAACCTTCTGAGTCCTTTCCAGGCTGAGAGATTCAGAAGCCTCCAGCATTGCTGTTGATTTAGAGGTCCTGCCTTGCTAAAGCTTGTTGCCAGAGCTGGGGCTGGGGTGGGATTGTACTAGGATTGTGCACTGGGTTCTCACTGTGGTTCCACAGACCTTTTCTGCTGACCTTCTAGATACTCTTTGGTGTCTCTGTGCTGAGAGGTCTGAAAGTCACCAGTATTACAACTGATTCAGAGATGGTGCTGGGCCAGGGCTGGGCCTGGATCTGGGGATGGGTCCAGTTCTGCATGCCAGGCTCCCATCCTGGTGTCACAGACCTTTTCTGCTGAATTTATAGTTTACCTTCAGCTGGAAAATGTTCTATTTTTTTTTGAGGTATTCTGATCCTTTAAAATGCATCTCCAATTATTATTTAAAGGAAGTGGAGTGGTTTAGGGGAAAGGTTGGGCAAGTTTTCTCCTTTACTTGCCACCTCTTGGAAGCAGAGTATATAATTGATGGGATACTTAAATTATCCAGCCATTTGCTGGATTTATCTCTCTTCCAAAATCAAAGTGTATGTGAATATATGGCACAAAATATATATACACATATACATACAATATACGTGTGTGTGTGTGTGTGTGTGTGTGTTAAGGACAATGCGTAACTGTGAAGGGGCAGGACTATTATCCAAAAGCCCCCAGAGCTGTAAATCATAACACACTTGAAGGAATTGCAACTCAGACTTTACTGAAGCAGATGTTGCTTGTGGATTGGGAATGAAATAAATTGGAGTCAAGAGGGAAGATGAGGGAGATTAGAGGATGCAGCTACCTCTCAGTCTCCTTGTATTGTTATCATCCTCTCACAAGAAGAGATCTGTTCTGCTGGTCAGAATTATATCTCCAGCAACTCCTAGCAGGTGGCTCCCATAACATATATATAACTGCATATACTTACATGTAGTATCCTATACATATATATGTGTGTATGTATGTATATACATAGATAGATAGATACACATATAGATCCAATGTGTAGAATATAGATTGATAAAGAGAAGAAAGTAATTAGGTAGATACATATAACATCTATGTATCTAAATATGTCTCTATCTGACTATTTCCTATACAGAGAGTATAAACATGTTTAATATATCTCTCTAGATAAATACAAAGAGCCAATTATATATTGAAAAATACACATTTATCTAGGTATAGATTGATAGGGGAATATATATATATATATATATATATATATTTATATATAATGTGTAAAACCACTCAAAATGTATGAAAAAGAAGAAAGCCAGGCATCTATAGTTTTATACTATTTTCACATCATATATATATATATATATATATATATAATATATACACATAAAGTGTTAAGTAGACAATACTTTCAACTTTATAAGGATAGGTGGGGCTAATTATTCTATTTTCCAGGCCTGCAGAGTAGTGAAACCCTGTGTTACTATAAATGTAAATATACAATAATGCATACTCATTCCCATTTTATTCTGTAATTTCAGAGATATATTATACAGTCTGGCCTAAAAAGAATAATGTGTGCGAAGGTTTGATGCCCTGAGTTTTGCCAATTGGGCAAAAACTTTACTTTTATGGTTTATCCCATGCAGTAACATATTAAAATATGGTATTATATCCACAGATTACAAAATGGTGAAAGGTTTAATCTCTAATTGGATGTCATATTTCTGAGGCACTACTATTATCAGCCTATTTCTGTTGAACATCACAATGAGGTAAGAGGACAAACCCGACCAAAACTTAATCTGTCAGTTATCATTTACAGCACTTGCACAAATCATTTACAATATCGGTTTAAGAATGCATTATAAATGAAAATCTCAGATCATTCTGCAGATTGGGAAGGTTTTTGGAGAATGTAGCAAACAAGAAAAATTCAGAAATATAACAAATAAAAATATGTTCACATGTATTCTCAACTATTTGTGTCATTATTTAGGTTCATCTTATAAGGATAAACTCAGTTATGTCACACATGTGAGAAGAATCTGTGGTTAACTTAACGATGACTTATCTGAAATATCATTTCTCTCCCATATGGACCCGATTGACAAATCTAAGGAGTAAAGTTTTCAAAGGGTAGAGAAAAAATAGTGAGCATCATATCTAAATAGACTAAAATTCTAAAGGAAGCAATCTAAGGAAAAATTCTCTAGGAAAAAAAATAGTAGTCATTCTTATAAGGAAGGAAAAGGGAAGTTATTTAAAGAAAATAAATGCCCACAGACCCTCTCAAAAATTAGATTAGAAACAGAAAAAAAGAGCAAGAGATGTAAGAGGTAGAAGAAAGGACAGCTAATTGAGGGAGAATATTAAAGTCTGGCAACATTTTATAAGAATAATGTCAGAAACACTAATACTCAAAATAAGTTGAACCTAGTAAGCAAATTAAGAATGGCAAAAATGTTTTATATTAACTATGGAATAATTAAAGAGATAAGATTATTGAGCCACAGTATAATGGACAGAGTACTGTATCTGGAGTCTACAATTATCAGTTTGAATCCTAAGTTCACATTTTAACATTTACATAACTGTAATTGTCACCTTCCAAATTAAATAACTTCCAGAGAATGATCCTACATAGCAAATGATATATTTTTGGGGAAAAAAAGAAAACACCCTATAACTAATCAATGAAACAAAAGTCTGAAAATATGTATGTTACAATATTTTAGGATACCCTGCAAAGAAGTGTGTTGGAAATGTTCTCTTATATCTCTTCTTTGGATAAATTTTTTTTTTTTTTTTTTTTTTTTAGTCATGCTTGTTCTTTATAACATTGAAGCATGTACTTTTGAGGTTTTTTTTTTCTTCTTTGTGTTTACATTGTTGCTATGTTTAGTATTTTTGGCTCTGCTTGCTTCATTCTGTAGCATTTTATATAGATCTTTTCATGCTTCTCTGCATTTATCACATCAGTCATTTTTTTCAGCATAATAATATTTCATGGCATTCATGAATCATAATTAATTTAACCATTCCCAGTATGATAAGCATCTACTTTGTTCTCAATTCTTTGCTATAACAAAAAGTATTCCTACAATTGATTTTTGGTAAGCCTATTAATAGAATCTTCACATTAAAAGACAACCATATTTTTAGTCACTTTTTAAAAAAATAATTCCAAAGCATTTTCTGAAATGACTACACTGAGTCTTCATCAATGCACTAGCATGCTTATTTTCCATAATTCTTCCAGGACTGATGATTCTTATATTTTGTCATTTTTATCTATTAATTATAAAGGCATGAGGCAAAACCTTTTGGGTTACTTGATTTGAAGTAACTTTATACTAATAGGCCTGAGACAATGTAACTGGAGGTCATTTGGAGATTGAGGTATAGTTATAATTTGCCATATGTCCTGTGCTTCTTCAGTTATGTCTGTGGTTATCTTTCTGGATAATGTCAACAGATTTGGCAAGAAATTCTGTAAGAAAATTCAAATAGAAATAGAAGGAACTTTGAAAATGTATAAGATCTATTTTCTGTTTTTCCTTAATTGCAGCATTTCTAGTTCAAGAATAGTACAGAAGAAAATTAAATGTACTTAAATGCTTTATTGAATCCAGATAGCCCTAGTCAAAAGAAAAGGGGAATATAACTATTGTGCATACGTAATTGTAATAAAATTCTTCCTGAGAATGGGTAAGATTCATCTATCACTTATCCTCTTCCCATGACACTTTGAAGTTTCATTATTTCTTCCCCTTTAAAATTACTAAAGGATTTGTATTAAAAGTTGCTAAGCTTTTTCAAGTTTATAGATTTGTTTATCAACATTTACCTCCTTGTAAGACTGAGCTTAGATGTGCTCTCCTATACAAGGTCTTTTACTGATTCCCCTATGTATATGTGCCTCCCCTTCAAAATATTTTTTTGTTTACTTTGTATGGACTTATCCCCATAAGCTCTCTCTCTCTCTCTCTCCCTCTCTCTCTCTCTCCCTCTCTCTCTCTCTCTCTCTCTCTCTCTCTCTCTCTCTGTCTCTTTTCTTTCGCTCTGTCTCTATCTTTCTGTTTCTCTCTCTCTGTATCTTTCTGTCTGTCTTTTGTCTCTATATCTCTGTCTCTGTTTCTCTCCCTCCTTCCCTCTTTTTAAATCTCTCTTCCACCTTCACATCCCTTCCTTTCACATTTATTATTCATTCAGGCAATGTATGTATGTATATATATATATATATATAACACACATATATATACATATTCACATATGTATATATATATATTATGTATGTATCAGTCTATCACTGTTTCAATATGTGTTTGAATGCTTCAATAAAATTACGTCGCTAGAAACTTTGTCTTCGTATAGTCAGTGTCTAATACATAGTTAACTCAATAAAATCTTGTTGATGTGAAATGATTTTGGGGGTTAATTTTTCAGAATTTATGCAAGGAATCTGCAAATTCTTTCCTACAAGATAAATTCTAGAGATGGCATATTTACAACCCATAAGCTAAGAAAGATATTTGTACCTTTAAAAATACTAAAACAAATAGCAGGCCAGATTTTTCCCCATGATCCATAATTTGCTGATACCTGGTCTATGATATCATTTTTCCTGTCTCTCCAACGACTTCCTTAAAATAATACACAAGGCTCCTATTTACAAACATAAAAGCTGCAGCTAGGATTTTTTTTTTGATAAATAGTATGAAGGAGGCTTCATTTTATTATTGTCCATAAACCAAATTTTGTTAATCCTGGCCACTGGTCATTTTAATCCTTAACATACTGTGATTGCTACCAGCAACTCAGTTTTCAAAAGTTTAGAAAATAAATATATACTAAGAGGTATATTATGAATATAATTTTCCTTGTTCCTTATAACCTTTGATCATTATGACCAACAAGAAAATAAGCAAATAAAGTATCAAGGGAAAAAAAAAAGACTTTTTCTACTCCATACTGAAACATCAAGAGATCAGATTGTAGCTCTTTAGAAAGGTAAAATATACTTCTACAGAGGAAGACCATTTTTTAACAAATGCATACAGGTAAAAGGAAACCATATAAATCTAATAAGAAAGCATTCTACTGTCTTCTCAGGTGGGAATTCACCCATGATAGGTAATTTTGAGAAAAATTGACCTATGAATTTTCAGACTACAATTGCGAGGAGACATCCAAAAAGGCAAATTCCTGGGAAGAGTGCTACATGTAAATGCACTGAAATGTAAAATACATGTATTTGCTCCAAAAAAAGAGTCGATATGAGGGAATGTTTCCAAACAACAACAGATGGTTGTAAATATGTTGGCAACTTCACTGAATGCCAATGGACAGAGGAAGTATAATTTTTCCATTGCTAGACTGAGTTAATAATTCCAGCAACATGGAGAAGACCAGATCACATATCTCCTCCTATGGGGGGAATATCAAAGAGGAGCAATATTATGGAAAAGTACACAGCTATTAACATTATAATTACAAAAAAGCTCAGCAGAATTGTGCGTGAAGCACTTCACAGCCACTCTGGTAGTGTGATGAGGTGGATTTAACTTTCTATAACATTTAAAAAGAGGGAAGATTGGAGTGGACCCAAGATAAAACAGAGAAACCAAGAATTTGTCTGAACTCTCCCCAACTGCCCTCAGATAAAACATAAAATCAAACCTCTAAATGGACTCTGGAATGGCAAAACCTATAAAAAAGATGGAGTGAAAGGTTTTGTTTTTTTTTTAATTTTTTTCCTACCTTAACATAACTTAGAAGAATTTCAGGAAGAGTCTGTCTTACTTGGGTAAAAGTGGAACTAATATTAGCTCAAATGTAAGAGCCCAGTAAGAGGCTTTTAACCTATAGCACAGATCATCAATTAATACCCCTCAGTCCTGGCTGATATTGTCAGTGACATATCAGGCTGGCTGTGAAGCCTCCAGCCCCAGCATAGAAAATTAACTGTAAGCCCCAGAATCTCTGGAAAACAGATAAGATTTAGCCAGATCCCACTAATGCAGTGGACTAGTACACAAGCACCCAAAGTCCCATTGTGGAATAATAGTGACCAGATCCATGGGTCCCAACATAAAAATACCTGGGAAAGTCCCCGATGTATCCCAGAGGCAGAACTCAACTTTAAAAGCCATAAAATAAACTATGAGGTTTTTATGAGTTTATAAACAGTGAGTTATAAATTAAAAAGAGTATGCTTACCTTTAAAAGTTGCTATGGAAAGAGTGACTTTAAAACACAAATTCAGAAGAGGACAGCACTGTCAAAATGCCCCTCAAAGGGGAATATGACATAGTATCAACCCTAAAAGTCCACTTAGAAGAGCTCAAAAAGGATATTAAAAATCAAGAAATGTAGAAGAAAAATGGTAAAAGAAATGAAAATTATGAAATAAAATTTTGAAAAAAGTGAATAACTTAGAAAAGGAAGAATAAAAACTAACTGGGAAAATCAACTTCTTGAAAAATAATTTTGGCCAAATGGGAGAAAAACACAAAACACAAAAGAAAACAACTCCTTTAAAAGTAGAATTGGAGAAATAAACAGAAGGTTTAAAGGCCAACTGAAGAAAATAATTCCTTAAAAATAAGAATTAGGCAAGTGAAAGTAAATAAATATATGAAACAGCAAGAATCAGTCAAAGAAAATTAAAACAATGAAAAAAATAAGATAAAATATATAAAAATACTTCATTGAATAAACATCTGACCTGGAAAATAGATCCAGGAGAGTTAATTTAAGAATTATTGGACTACTTGTTGATAGTCAAAAAAAAAAAGAATCTAGGCATCACATTTCAAGAAATTATCAAAGAAATTTCTATTACAATTCAGAACTGGAGAGTAAAAATAGTCATTGAAAGAATTCACCAAATACCTTCTGAAAGAGACCTCAAAATGAAACTCCAAGAAATTTCAAAATTATCAGGTCAAAAAGAAATTACTGGAGGTAGTCACAAAGGAAAAAAAAAAATCATGTATCAATTATGCATAGTAGGATTATCTAGGATTTAGCACCTTCCACATTAAAGAATCAAAGGGCTTGGAATATGATAGATATTACTGAAAGCAAGAAGCTTGCATTACAACCCAGAATCAACTACCCAGCAAAACAGAGAATAACATTTCAGGAGTAAAGATAGATATTCATTGAAATAAGGACCTGCAAACTTTCCTGAAGAAAAGAGCAGAGCTGAACAGAAATTTTGGTCTTCAAATACAAGACCTAGAAGAAGTATAAAACAGTAAACAGGAAAGAAACAAACAAACAACATTAATCAATTATCAATAAGAATAGACTGTTTATATCTCCACACAGGAACAGGATGCTTGTAATTCTTGAGAACTGTATCTCTCTTAAGGCATTTAGAAGAAGTATACATAGAAAGAGAAGGATGGGTATAAGATGTTTTTGATGTAATGATATAAAAGGGGTGTTAAGGGGTTAAAAATAATTGTATTGAGAAAAGAGAAAAGGGGCGGCAGAATAGAGTAAATTGTGTATTATTAAGAGGCACAAAAGACATTATAGCAGAGTAAAAGAAGCCAGGGTGTGAATCTTATTCTCATCAGATTAGTCTCAAAGATGAAATAACATAGAGTGGGATATAGATATCTTACCCTATAGAGAAATATGAGGGAAATGGGGACATGATAGAAGATAGTGAAGACTGCAGGAGGTAGTAGTCAAAAATAAAACACTGTGTGAAAAGAGAGAGATAAGTATAAATAGGTGGAAATAGGATGGAGGGAACTATGATTTATAATTCTTACTGTGAATATGAATAGGATGACCTCTCCCGTAAAACAGAAGTGGATACCACAATAGATTAAAGATCAGAATCGCACATAAATACATTTAAAGCAGAAATACCAGAGTAAAGGTACAAGGCTGAAGCAGAATGTATTTTGCTTTAGCTGAAGTTTAAAAAAGCAGGAATAGTAACCCTGATCTTAAATAAAGAAAAAATAAAAATAAAAATAATTAAAAGAGATAAGGAGGGAAACTATACTTTCCCAAAGGGCATCCTAGACAAAAAAAGTAACATCATATAGCATCCAGATTATTAGAGGAGAAGTTAAATGAGTAACAGGAAGACATAGATAATAATGCTATACTAGTAAAGCAAAACAACAGTAAAATAAAAGCAAAACAAATAAATATACAAGCAAAAAAAATCATAACAAGGTATAGACTCCTGTAGTGAATAGTTACCCTTGAATTCAGGTAAAACTGGGTGCAACTTCCATCTCAAATATATAATAGTTGCTGCATAACTGAACAAGATCTCCCTAGGCCTTCTCTGTAATTCTGATGTTTGCACTCATGATCTCTTAAACAGCATTTAACTCTAAATCTATGATCAGATACTACAATCAGATATACTAAGAGAAAAACAATTTCCCAGTTTTGTGAAAAATTATATTTTTCCTATCCTTCACAAAATTGCAGTGAAAATAAGATCTGTAAATAGGTGTGAAAGCAATTTGAATTTGATGTGATTTTATTTCTTCTAAAGAAAAATAAAATTAAAGAAAATCATTTATATGAAAATTATAAAATTTTACTCCATTTTAATGCACTTTTATCTATATTATTAGAAGCTTGAAAATTAGGTATACTTTGTATTAATATTGTCAAATCAATCACCTGGCACAAACAAAGGCTACTTCACTTAGCTTAGGTCCCATTATTATTACCTAATAGTATCAGACCTATAACCTGGTTTTATGAGTTTAGCATTATTTTGGCTCTGTTTTCACTATACCACTGCTTCTCACTGCCTTCCTTCCTATGACTCAATTCAAATTTAAAATCAGTTTTACATTTCTGAGCAAAACATTTCAGTATTCCTCCAAGGGTTGTATTTACATATATAATGTAGAATAGAATTCTATATACTATGCCATTAGGTTAACTCAATGACTTCAATGTTCTAAGAAAATGCCATATTGCATGATATATCTAAACACAAGTTTTCCTTTTCTCTTTTATAACTAAAGTGAACTATCTCATTTGCTATAAATCAATTGCTGCTAGTAAGCACAAAGGTTCAAATAACACTCTCTTCTCTGTTCTTTACCTTACCATGTGGTTATGTGTGAGCTTCATTACTCAAGAATGTCCCCTTTGGGAAGAAGGTTCCCTAATTTAGAAATGCTTTGATTCATTTTTCCCCATTAAACATATATGGAGGAAATTGTACTTGGAATCACAAGAATTTCTTCCAAAAAGGTTTGGATTTTAAAAAGGTACAAGCATGAATTAGGCATAGAACAGAACTTTGTTCCTTCACAGAAAAGGGAATTCTAAACTTACTAATAAACTAAAACATAACCTATATAACCATTAAAGGTTGCAACAGGATTAAGGTTGTGGTCCAGTATGATACTGTTTAATACTTATATTCACAAAAATCTTCCTACTAAATCTCATTATGAATGTGTGAATGACTCATGATTTTATCCCTTGCCAGGGAAGAAAACTTTACAACACTGGGTTGGAGATCTTTGTTTTGAGCTAGGAAAGGTAGCCATCACTTTCTATGTAACTCTGAGCTATCAAATTTCCTTTGTTTTCAAACAAAAAGACAGAAGAACACACATACAGCAGAGTTAACCAGAAGTGTGTATGATAAATTAGATTTACATCAGTCAATACTAATTTTAACCGAATGAAATAATGTGCTTAGAAGCAGGTATTGATAGCAGCTATCTAAATAAGGAAGAAGCATTTACAAAAAAAGCAAACAAAAAACCCCCCACTAGTATCTACATATTCTTTTATTTTTTTTCTTTTTGCTCAGTATCTAGCTACCTAAGTGACCATTCCTTATAAAAGCATGTGCAAGAAAACTCATTCATATACCCACCCACCTACCCACCCACAAATAATATCATACTTGCTGCTTTTGCTTTTCTATATTTACTTGGAGGAAGATTCGGGTATAGAAAATGTTAATGTTATTATTCCTGCTACCTGCCCAATGCTATTCATATGTCCTGGTAGACTGGCCATCATCCACCTTCCCTGCTTTTAAATTTTTTTCCTATGGAAAAGTACTTAGCTATAGCCAAATGACTCCAATATCAATTTTTTTCTCTGGCTTTAGTTTCCACTTTTTCTTTTTTCTTTTTTTTTCTTTTTTTTTTTTGACTTCATTTTTTTTTTTATTTGCAAAACATATGTATGGGTAATTCCTTAACATTAACCCTTACATAGCTTTCTGTTACAAATTTTCCCCCCAACTCCCCACCCCTCCCGTAGATGAAAGAATATCCACTACATGTTAATTATGTTAAAATATTTGACAAATCGAAAATATGTATACATATTTCCAAACTTATCATTGTTCAAAAAACAATCGTATCCACACGAAAGACATATCAGATAAAGGAAGTCCAATTCATGTCTATTAATTATTCATGCATATTTATCATTCATCATTACTGTGTCATAATTGAAATCAAGTTAATTCAGGGCAATTCCTGTATGCACTCAATATACTTCATTTTATGTTTGTATTTCCAGTGCCTAAGACAGAATGAGAAATGTTATTGTTGTTGTTGCTGCTGCTAAGTTTGAATGTTGAGTGACATACACTATGACAGAGAATTCCCTCAGTTATACAGCAAAGGAAGAGGAAATTAGAATTTTTTTGGTCACCTTGCCCTGCTGAAAGGTAAGAAGGAGGAAGATTGCTATACTTTCATAAACTTATATAATAGATGTTCTCTTCTCAGGACAAGGAAGCAGAGGATAATAAACCATCATCTGAGACTGAGTGAAATCTGAAGACCATTATTCTCTCTAAACTACTCTTTGGAAGAAAGTAAAAATAAAAAAAAACATTAGAAGGTCACCAATAGGAAAGATGAAAGTTTGAAAGCTTTCTAGTTGTTGCCATCTCTGTTGCGTGGCTTGAAGTTTTCAAATGGTTGACACTGTATTTTTAAGAACATTTCCCTTTTTGTTATCTTTAACAATTGGGAAAGCATTTATTTAACTTTTACCCATTGAATATAGATCCTTCCAGAAGAGCAAAAAATGGATTTGGGATGTGACAAGATAAATGCTGTCTAAGATATGGATTTCTGTATTGAATTTTTTAAAATTTTATTTTATTTGAAAAACATATGTATGGGTAATACTTCAACATTAACCCTTACAAAGCTTTCTGTTACATATTTCCCTCCCCCAAACTCCCCACCCCTCCCCTAGATGGCAGGATATCCACTACATGTTAATTAAGTTAAAATACTTGGCAAATCGAATATATGTATACATATTTCCAAATTTGTCATTGTTATGCAAGAAAAATCATATCTTCACAAAAGACATATCGGGTAAAGGAAACACAATGTAAGCAAACATCAATCAAGAGTATGAAAATGTTATGTTGTGGTCCACATTTCACATCCCCCTCTCTGGGTGTATATGGCTTTCTTCTGTGAACAATTGGAAGTGGTTTGAAACATTTCATTGTTGCAGAGAGCCACATCCATCAGAATTGATCGTCATATAGTATTGTTGTTGCCGTGTATAATGATCTCCTGGTTCTGCTCATTTCACTCAGCATCAGTTCATGTAAGTCTCTCCAGCCCTCTCTGAAATTGTCCTGCTGGTCATTTCTTAAAGAACAATAATATTCCATAACATTCATATACCATAATTTATTCAGCCATTCTCCAATTGAAGAGCATCTATTCAGTTTCCAGTTTCTAGCCTCTACAAAAAGGGCTACCACAAACATTCTTGCACATGTGGGGCCCTTTCCTTCTTTTATGATTTCTTTGGGATATAAGCCCAATAAAAATGATGCTGGATCAAAGGGTATGCACAGTTTGATAAATTTTTGAGCATAGCTCCAAATTGCTCTCCCGAATGGCTATATCCGTTCACAGCTCCATCAACAATGCATCAGGGTCCCAGCCTTCTCACATCCCCTCCAATATTCATCATTAAATTTTCCTTTTATTTCAGCCAATCTGACAGGTGTGTAGTGGTACCTCAGGGTTGTCTTGATTTGCATTTCTCTGATCAATAGTTATTTGGAGCACCTTTTCATATGACTACAAATAGTTTTAATTTCATCCTCTGAAAATTGTCTGTTCATATCCTTTGACCATTTATCGATTGGAGAATGGCTTGAATTTTTATAAATATAAGGCAATTCTCTATATATATTAGAGATGAGACCTTTATCAGAACCCTTAAATGTAAAGATGATTTCCCAATTTATTGCTTCCCTCCTAATCTTGACTGTATTGGTTTTGTTTGTACAAAAACTTTTTAACTTAATATAGTCAAAGTTATCTATCTGGTTTTCAATTAAGAGTTCCAGTTCTTCTTTGGACATAAATTTATTCCATCTCCATAGGTCTGAGAGGTAAACTATATTACGTTCCTCTAATTTACTTATAGTATCACTCTTTATATCCAGATCATGAACCCATTTAAATCTTATCTTGGTATGTGGTGTTAGATGTGGGTTAACCCCTAATTTCTTCCACACTAGTTTCCAGTTTTCCCAGCAGTTTTTGTCAAATAGTGAGTACTTATCCCAGAAGCTGGGGTCTTTGGGTTTATCAAAGGCTAAATTGCTATACTTATTGCC
>JAJPUD010014915.1:0-39329 GCA_023553655.1 Myrmecobius fasciatus
ATGAGCAAAAGGAAAAGGCCAACCACTTCAGTATTTCTACCAAGAAAAGCCTAAATAGGAACATGAAGAGTCGGCCATGACTGAAAAATGACTCAACAACACTATCTATTGCCCTAATTCCAACTTTCTAGGCGGTAGTTCAAATCTTCTTCCAGACTCCTTAAGCATCAGACCAAACAGTACTGGGCTAAAGAATTAAGAACTTCAAGTAGACAGAGATACTTGCCTTTACCATTACAGATTTTGATTTGGTGCGGGATAAAGAACTCTCTGAAATGGAACCTTATTACACTAGAAAATAAATATTAAAGGGACTTACCTATCAATTGTAACCTTGATCTTAAAACCTTTTTGATTTTAGCAAGGTGTGATTTTAATAATGATAAAGTAAGATCTTTGAAACCTGACAATGGTAATGCAATTTACATTGGTAAAATGCTTAATACTATATAAAGTATTTTAATAGCTTTTCCATGTTCCTCCTTAACCATTATAAATTTTTGGTATGGGATAAAGTACTCTATGACATGAAACATTATTACACCACAAAATAAATATTAAAGGGACTTACGTACAATTGTAACTTTGATCTCAAAACCTTATTAATTTTAGCAAGTTGTGATACTAATAATGATAAAATAAGATCCTTGAAACCCGACAATGACAATGCAATTTACATTTGTAAAGTGTTTAATAGTGTAGAAAGTGTTTTAATAGCTATTCCATATGCTCCTCAAAAGAACCCCAGGAGATGGAAAGTATAAATATTACTAAAGAAAACTGAGGACAAAGACCAAGTGCCTTGCTACCAAAGGCAAAGCAAGGACATTAACTTCGGTTTTCAAACTCAAGTTAGTTCTTTTTCTACAATGTCATGTCATGTCCCTTCTTGACAGAAAACTTTTGGGGAAGAAGGCTATTTCTACACCAGCCACAGTTACAGTGTCCTTTCTATCTCCTTTAAACTTCCTTTCACGAAGAATTCAGCACAGTTCCTTACGAACAGGGGATGCTCAAAATAGGTACTGCTTGGCTAATTATTTTGAGTTCACATTTGTCTTTGAAGTACTTTGAATTTGAGCTACAATATTTGAATATGATTTTTTGTACTTATATTTTGACATATTTTCCAAGAGAATTAAACCATTTAAAAAACCCTGACTAAAAATGCCCATGTTTCTTAACACACGCCGGTCTACTTGCCTGTGGAGATTTCACATTGCTCACGGCGTTCTCTGCCTTTTCATTATTAGCTTCTCTGCTGGTACTGCCATGTTCACCTGTAGAAAAAGCACAGCTCAGAGGAATGAGTGAAGCCCACAAAGGCCTCAGGGGTCCCGATGACTGAGCAAGCGTCCGTGCCCACCTTCCTGGCTTCGGACAGAGAGGCTGGTGGTCAAGATGACAAGCAAAGTAGCCAACTCACGTTAGTACCGAGAAAAAGCAACTCAAATGAGCGTGACTCTGTCTTGTAACCAGTAACAGGCAACTCGCTTTCTACAGATATTAGAAAGCAGTATTTACCAAATGCAGACAGCCAAATAAAAGCAGGTATTTCCTGTATTTTTTAAGGAAAAAGATGAGCAACACAGCTAGGTGAAGATACGTATTTGTTATGTAACAAACACAACTGACAAATCATCACAAGTTGCTCGGAGGAGTGCTATACCTGGCCTCTTACTGTCTTAGCCTCTTCCAAAATGGTTTGGGGTAATACTGTGTATGTAATGCAGAATAGATATTGGGACTTACCCTGTTCTGCCAAGGGCCTTGAAGCAGTAGTGCTTTTAATACTTTCTTGGCATGTTTCTTCTGCACCTTCTGAACTCTCTTCCTACTCAGAATGTGAATATAAGTCAGTAAATAATAATACTAGTAAATAAAAAATAATAGTCAGAAAATCACTTTTTTTTTTCCCCACATAAAGCATCTCCACATTAGTCATCTTGTACAAGACGACAAACAAAAAAAAAACAAATGCAAGAGTGAAAAACAGCGTGCTTTCGTCTGTATTCAATCAGTATCAGTTCTTTCTCTGGAGACAGAGAGTATATTGCATCATTAGTCCTTTGGGATTATCTGGAATCATTCACAGTCCCGCACTGATCAATATTGCTATTACTGTACACAACATTTTCCTAGGTTTTGTTTACTTTACTATACATCAGTTCTTGTAAGTCTTTCCAGGTTTTTCTCAAATCACCCTGCTTGTTGTTTCTTTTAACACAATAATATTCTATTATAATCATATAGCACAGCTTATTTAGCTATCACCAAGTGATAGGAATCCTTTAGGTTTCCAATTCTCAGCTACCACAAAAAAGCTGCTATAAATGAGTCCTTTCTTTTCATCTACTTTATTTTGGCAAATGATAAAATATATGTAATTCCTCCTACTAATACAATTTTTCAACAAGGGTAACACACAATTATAACTATATTCATTCAGAAAGCTGTAGAATCTCAATTGTATGTAGATCACTTAGCTAATTCTGCCAGAATTCTAGGTTTTCAGAGAATCAATTAATTTAGGTGAACTGTGGATCATAAAAATCTTTTTATTCCTTCATTTTTGGAGGCTGCAATATCTAAGGCCAAGTTAAAATCTTCAGAATACAAATGACCACGTAAAACTTGTATGCTATACTGTTCAGGGCGAACAGCCTTCTGGCACCTAAATTCGCCTTTATTTCCGTATACTAGGAAAATGAAACTCATCTAATTAGTCCAGTATCAAAAATGAAATCTGTTCCCTAAGCATATGGTTGGTGAGGAGGAAAGAGAAAACCGTGAAAATTTATCACAGATTTATCTTTTCAATCATTTGAGAATTTAAATGTATAGAACTTTTAAAAATAGCTTTATCAGACATTTTCTTGACATTTTTATTTCTTTATATAGGTGGCTAAGCATATTTATCGGTTAAATGACAAAGTAAACAGAAAGGCAAACACACTCTTCAGAAATGGAAACTGAGGGAATAGGTAAACATAGGAAAGGGGAAAGGACAAAAGAGAGAAGGGAAATAAGGTCTTCTGAGTACTGTTCTGGAAAGTTATATGGACAGCTCCAATAAGGCAGCATCTGCTCCACATCTTTGGGGCAGAATCAGATGACTTTGTCCCTGTCCCATGGCCCAGTGGGAAGCAGCTTGCCCTGGTTGTGTCTCTTCATGCTTCACTGAACTCATTCTTCTCTCCCTCCACTCCCCTTTAAAACTTGTCTTTTTCTTGCAGTCACTTTTAGCAAGTAGAAAGTTTTATAATAACTAAATATCTTATGAAAATGATAACAGCATTGAATGGAGATGACTGTCTGATCTAAAACAGCCAACACTATGTTGACCATTTCACCTTCCTAATTCTATTTTCAGTCTGAAATAGAGATAACAGCTCTAGCACCTTCCTCAGAGAGTTGTTTTAAGAAATTTCTCTACATTTAGCAGCTATTTTTTTTAATGTGTAAGTAGTCATTAGACTTAAAAAGGAATATTATATGAATTCACAGGGATATAACCAGTTTACTAGAGAGAGAGAAACAGACAGACGGAGAGGCAAGAGAGACAGAGAAAGCAAAAAAACCAACACACACAGTTTAAAGTACCTTTATAACTTGTGGTTTTGTTTCAGAACACTGTTTCTGGGCCACTTCTTTGCTTGAGGAACCCAGGTGGTCATCTGTAACTTAGTTTAGATACAATCAGAGAAAGATAAACTTTAGGAGACCAATTAAATAAAACTAAAACAAAACCAAAAAATTACCTCCAAATTATTACAGGCCCAAATAGTGTCTGATAGCTTGTAAAAAATGACTATAACTAAAAGGAATATTTCTAAGCTATGAATTACAGGGAAATCAAAAGTGAGGAGTACCTCTAAAATCAAATTAGGATTACAGAACTGAATTTTAGGCTTTTCACTTCAGTAAAGCAAACTATACTTGGGTTACTGAAAGGAGTTTGTAAAACCATAATGAACACCTTAGGGATAATTCCTAATAAGTGAGCCTTAACTTCCAATTTTCTGCAAGCACCAGAATTTCGTCTCTCTTGTGACTGTTTTCAGTTTCAGAATACATATGTAATAAATGAAATCATGACTTTCACCAATAAAAGAAATGGTTAAATGCCTACTTTATTTCCATGTTAAAATCTAAAAATGCTCTGGCCAATACATGTGTGGATGGATTTTTTTTTCTTTCTTTTTTGGACATGACTGAAAAACAACCAATTTTCACAGGCAAGTTAGGAAAGTATGGTTCTGATTATACTACTCATGAGTGAATATAATTGTGATTTAAAATCAAAGGCCTGAGATCAGTGTGGAAAGCCTTTATCAAAGGGATTAGTATTAAGGTTCATTGGTATCCTTCAGAACCTGAACAAGAACTGATCAGGTATGTTTATCACGTGGATTATGCTGAATTAGGGTGTTACTAATTGTTAATATTCCAGAATGAGAAAAAATTCAATAAGGACAAGTGAGAAGTAATCCAGTTACAGATGAAAAAAAAAAACAACTACCACCAACAACCAATATAGCAACAGACGGCAGTGGTTTCCAAGGTTTATTAGGACAGCAACAAAAAAGACAATAGCAACCAAGTGTTATGAATCCCCGGGTAATTTAATATACCACTTAGAAGATTCTTTACTGCTTAAGTTGGCATCAAGGAATTTTTAAGGTGGACCCACTGAAAACTGGGTTTTCCCAAAAAGGGAGGTGTAGATATTCTCAGGAGTATGGATACCAGTTATGTCACTGAATAAGTCACTTCTCTGGGCTAGCTCTCTCACTCATAAAACAAGAGGGTCAGATTAGGGTATCTTTAGGTTTTTCTCAACTCTATGATTCTGAATGTAGGGTGAGGTAGACAGAAGGCCAAGGCTTTGGTATCATAAATGACAAGTTAAATAAGAGCCACTAATTGCAGGATGGTCTGGTGGGAAGAGAAGTAGGAGTCATTCGCATTTTCAACAAGAAAAGCACTTAATAAATGGTTTGTAGCTGGCTGGAATTCAGCTATTAACTGGCATGTATGTTTTTTTAAGCTGTGCCAGAATGGAAGAGAAATTACGGAGGCAGATAATTATCTAAATGGCATCCTTCCTCCTTTCTTTGTCCACAAAAAATCATTTGGTTATGAGTCAAAGAGTTGGAAGGGACTCAGAAGCTCTTGAATCCAAACAAGAATTTCTTCCATTGACCTCTCTTGTTATCCAGTCTTTCCCTGACTAATTCTAAGGCATTTTATCCCAAGCTTGTCCTTTCCACTTTTAGACACCTCTAATTATTATTGTTTTTCCTGATAGAGAAGTTAGACCCACTACCATGTAATTTCTGATTAACATGGGGCCAGATGGAAAGGTCTAAATCACTCCTCTACAGGTTAACCCTTAAAGTGTTCAAAGACGGCTTTGGTGTTTTTTCCCACGGTCAAACTTCACGAACAGGTCAGTGTCTTTGAAGGTTTTTTGGGAACCACCTTGCTTTACATTAATGGATCTCTGGATTCTAATTTGTCAATGCCACGCTTGAGATGGTGCCCAGAACTGAATGTCCAGAGAAAGTCTCACAGGGACGAGTGCAACGGGGACTATCACCAGCCATGTTTCAGATCTTAAAAGAAGACTGAGACATAACTAAGCAATATGAGAAATTGGGGAGCACTTACTTTGGCTTAGAGATCATCTAAGACTAATCTGGGGAGTAGGTGGGGTTCAGCATGTGACCTTAAAGTTAATTATCAGCAAGAGATTGAATCATGATACTAAGGATCGAAATGCTGGAGTTGTTGTTTGTCTTGAAGATTATTTGGACAGTGTAGATTAATGGGAATGGCGGGCTACCTTTCTAGCAACTTCAACTTGATTTTCTTCCTCAGGTCATTCTAGCCCTTGAGATTGCTCATAAAGCCAGAGTGCTCCCTAGGGAGATGGTACAGCTTTTATGGGGACGTTGGGAGTTGCTTCTCTAGCAATCTGACTTATTTCCCTTCTGAGACAAGTCCAAAGCTCTAGGATGTCGTCACAAGGCCGGAGGCCTGCAGAGGCTCCTCTGGGGAAGGTGGAATTCACTACAAAAGGAAGAAGGTGTCCACAGGACTTGAGGATTACTGGCATTTCTGTGGGGTGCTCTGTGCTTTTTGGTGTGGTGAACTGGGCTGCCTTCCACCTCTCAGCTGCATTTGTGGGAGCAGGTGCTCTTTTTCACACCTATGGGGGAGGTGAAAGTGGGGAACAGGGCAAAACAAGCCAAAGACATGACTGAACCTCTTCCACGGAAACCCAGAGTTTGGGATTCTGGTCAAAAAAGGATATAAATGCACAAAACATTCAATTACCTACCTAGTTCATCTTCTGAAAAGGAAGAATGTTTTTTCCTTTTTCTTCTAGATATATTATTTCCATCTTCTTGGCAACGAATTTCTACCTGAAATAAAAAGGAACATGACAAATGGGGTCAGAGGATTTGGACTCCGAGTCACTGGAATGATACAGCTATAGTATTAGTAACATCTGCATTCTAAAATGGATTTACTAGAGCTGAACAAACTTCTACAACTGTATCAAGTTAATGTGAATATGCCTTTCAGGTAGCATTTTGCAAAGTAGTGAGACTTTTTCCACTTCTGAATCAAAATATACCTAAAACCTCCATCTGTGTTAAGTCAAAATGCCTAACTTATATGCAAATGAACTACATAGTATTCACATTTATGTAATACTTTAATTCTTCGAGAGAGAAATGCAAAAATTATCTTTACTGTATAGTATGAAAAAGCTGAGGTTAGTTAAGTGATTGAGCATCTCATTTATGGTCCCACAAATAGTGAGCATTAGTATTCAAATAATCCCTAAACTGCCATCATGTTCAAAAATTGATTTTGTAAATACGTTACAAAGCGTAGGAATGTGCGTTAGACCACGATGTCAGTGACGAAACCTTGAACAAACTGCTTCTTCAGACTGGGTCTGCTTCCTTATCTCTCAATCAGGACACTGAATTAGATGACTAAGTTTTCTTTTAGCTCTAAAGTTCTGTGTTCTATTGAAATTATGTAAAGAAATTTGAACCTGAAACCCATATTTTAAAGCTTCAGTTCCACAGAATAACCTACCTCTTCTTGAACTTTCACTTCAGCGGTCTGACTTTGTATGGCTTCTAAGATGTCTTTTTCATCGGCAGGTCTATCTACTGATAATTAAATGTAAAAATTATTAGTCATTCTTTCCAATGATCATCATGGAGCTTGAGAGACTAAATTAAAAGCTCTTTAGAACTGCAAATGGAAATAAACTCTCCTTAACTCTTGGATTCTCTTGGCTCATGTCCTGTAGAACTTCAGGAGTTTTGTATGAAACTGTAGTAATTCATTCTGCAGTTATTTGTATCGGTGTCATAAACAAGCCCTCCTACTAGAACACACCAAAGAAACATCTCCACTTGCACCTGCTCCAGAGGTTAGCATAAACTCAGTCGTTATCTGTTGTTCAGAACTGTTCTGCTGGTGACCTCTACAGGCTGCACCTAATAAGTTTTTTATCTGAATTTCAGAGGTACTTAGCAAACTGATGCACAGAACGAAAAGCTGCGAGAACAGCCAAGAGAGCGAACGGAAGGCCCCCAGCCCGCTTCTGGCCAAGGTGGTGCTGGTGCAGAGGGCCAGGTACTGGCCACAAAGGCACTCGAGCGGGACTGATGGCAGGACCAGGCTCTGCCTTTGAGTTTGTTGTGAAGAAGATTCCACTTTCCTCTTGCCTCGAGGGGAAGCCTCGCTGCTGCTCTTCTTGCTCCTTTTGCTTCCACAGGCTAGATTCCAAGGGATCTTACTGAACTGTGTCCTAAAGGAAAAATGGGCTTTGTCTTGATCAGTCTAAATCCTCCCAGCATTAAGCAAAGTGCTCTGGATAAAGGAGGTTCATGATAAATATTTGCTACATGGAGAAGTTCTATTTAAGGAAAGGCATATACTTCATGGTGGAAAATAAACAAAAAAAGCTGTTAAACTGGAGAAAACAAGGTTTAGTTTTAAGTTACTACTACATGGGAATTTATTTACCTTTAATTTCATCAGTGCTTTCTGAAACCTTTGTTTTCCTTTCCTTGTAAGTGTGAATATCTTCATTTGTTTCCAAGTCTGAGTTTTTTATCTAAAATGAAAAAGATAAAGTCATTTAACACAAATCATTCTCCCAAAGAGGTTAAAATGGAAAACAATTCTAAATAAATGTCAATCAATTACAAATGGAAGAGAATGTAGTGAGCTTTTTTCAATTTCATATGGCATCTGAGCACACAGTTCCTTGTAAGAGGTTCCCGGAGGATAGGTTTTTGCCCCAAAATTTCTTTATCTTTTTTTTTTTTTAAAGCATTAAGGGGAAACACTATTTATAGTATGAGAAATTTCTTGTTTAAGATAACTGTGATTCAGCTGCAAATAGGGCTTAGTTGTCAAATTTATGTATGATACTTTTTCAAAGTACTCATTTTTAAATTTTAAAAACTGGATCCTAAAATTGTTTCATATATTTTAAAGTATACCATGGAAAGTATCAAATTAGCCAGTCTGGTTATTTTGGTTATTTCATTTTCTTACTTCAATAGCTTTTCAAAATACAAGTCTGAAAAAACTACAATCACATTGTAGTCTAAAATCCAAATACTGCTACAAATTCAGAATCATGAGTTTATCTAACAAATATTTAAGCCAACATGATAAAGAGACACTAAACCTAATTCTCAGCTTCGTTAAATAGAGATACACATTTTAATAATATGACACTTGGGGAAAAATTTAAAACAATGACAGTTGGATGTCTACCTTTATTCTCAAGATATTTCTATCAGTAATACCAAATATAAATAAAATTCCCAACAAACAGATCTAATAATTAAAAGACTTACATTTGCTGACTTATTCTCCAAAGCTGTAATTTCCTGTGGTTCAACTGTTTAAAAACAGAATTAAAATATTTTAAGGAAATTCAAATTGCAGCAACAAGTTATAAAGTCTCGAGTCCTTCAATTATTCAATCAATTAGCATTTGTTCTATGCCAGATATTGTGGATATAAAAGGAAAAATCAAACAATTCATGCCCTCAAAGAGCTTTTATATTCCAGTGTAAACGACAGACACATAAGCATATGTAAACAGTAATGAGTAAGCATATATAAACAGCTGAAGGGGATCAGGAAAACATTTTTAAACAATATAAATATATATGCTATTAACTCTACATTTTTGATATGATCATGGTTATCCTAGAACAAAGCTTCGTTTAAACCATGTGTCGCAATCCTCTATAGGGTTGCAAAAGTATAATTTTATTATCAGCAAATGTTTGATTTGTAGACCTATTCTATGTACCTATATATATATATATATCAGGGGGTTGCATAAAAATTTCTTAGATGAAATGGGGTCACAAGTGGAAAAAGTTTAAGACTTGGAGGAACTTAAACTGAAATTGTTGATAAACAGAAACATGGGGAGGGGTAAGAAGGGGAAGTCAAAACATAAAATACCTCAAAAACAAGATCACTTAATAGAATCAAAGAGTTAAGGTGCAATCACAGAAGTCATTCTAGGTCATCTCATTTATTAAGAAAATTTTATAGATCAGTAGGGAGAGGGATAGAATCAGGGATTTCCCTGGAACTTCAATGGCAAGAAACTCTCTACCAATATACCAAAGTATAAGTAGTTTTGGTTTTCCTGAAACATTTGGTCTTAGATAGCTGTCCAGAGCAGTGGTGTCAAACTCAAGTAGAAACGGTCATTAAACCGCAAGGGTCTGTCCCTGTGGCTGCACTAGTTTAAAAAAGCATAGAGGAACATTATTTGTGTTCTATTCTATTTTTATTTATTTGATAAATATTTCCCGATTACGAGAATATTTCCACCTCATTACAGCTACATTCGGTGGGGCAGCCACGACCTGTTTGCTGTCTTTGGCCCAGCACTGAGAGGTCAGGTGGGACCTGAATCAGGTCTTGCTGACCTCAAGGACAGCTTACTCACAAAGCCAGAAATGAACACTTCTTTGTAATAAAAATCAATTGAGAAGGAGGCCCCAGACACTCAAAAAGCAAGGACCAATTTGATTTTCTTTGGAACCTGGACTACCAGAGCTGCTGTTCAGGCTCAACAATGCCAGAAAATACATTTTTCTCTTCAACAACTTCCTGTTACGTAAGTAGAGCTTTCATTCTGAATCTGAACGAAACGTTTTAGAAACCCTGAAATCTATCACTGAGACTTAATCAAATGGACTGTTAATTATGTATTCTGAAAGATGTGAACCAACATCTGAAAATCTGTCAGATTCTGGATAAATGAGAAACCTCAAAGGTTTCTGAAATGCCTCAGAAAGTAGTTTCACAGTTTGAAGGGGGGAGGAAGGGGAAGCATTGCTGCTTCTTTCAAAATCATCAAATCTGAGGTGATTTTCTGCATAAAATCTAATGAACTTATTTGTTATGTTACAAGAAATGAATAGAAAACGTTCTTTCCCCAATGTCACATACTCCCTTCACTATTCATTTTCTGAAAATCAATGAGGGACTCAACCAAATATTACAGCTTCTGAAGTCTTCACCTCTCTGGCCTCTTCTGGGATTATTCCACTGTCCTGTCTTCTGAATGAGTCATTCTCCTAGCAATCCTGAGGAGCTTGGGGGTTTTGGAGGTCACTGACACTACCTTGTATCCAATATTAATAGTCTTGGGATTATCCTAACCCTTCACTCCCTGTCATGTAAATCAGCCTCCAAATTCCATGTTTTTTCCCCTTCTGTGACCTTCTGACCCGTCACCCTAGTCTGAGGCCTCCATCATCATCATTATGTAGGTAGTCTCCCACATGCCTTTCTCTTTTTTCTTTCTATTATAATTCTTTATAACACGAATCTTTCTTATGCCTAAATCTGGGTATATGACTGTACCATTTGAAATCCTTCTTTGACTTCCAATGCCTAAGTAAAATTTAACCAACTGTACCTGACCTTCAAGGTCCTTGACAATCTGCACAGCCTTAATTTCAGTTAAATTTGTGCTACATCTCCTCACCTTTCTGCCTTTGGTTCCTGGCACTCCCTCCCTTCCTTTGGGTTTAATCTCTGCCTGTTAAACTCCTACCATCTAGAAAGCCTTCCCAAAGTCTCTGAGGGGATCAATGCCCTTTCTTTCCCTGCACTTCCCCTAGTTCTTTGATGGTACCAGCTTTATAGATTATGTCCTACTACAGTTTTTTGGCTTATGTGCCATGTCCATATACCAGAGAAAGTTTCATGAAGGCAAGGACTATGATTATTTAAACACACTATCTCCCAAGTTTCTAGCACTGTTCTACAAATAGCAGACACTTCAATGTTTCTAAACTGAATTGAAACAATAATTTACAACTGCTTTTTTGTTTTGAATCTATTTAAACACAAAATGCAGTTATTGTTAATCCTGTGTTGTGTTAAAGACAGAAGCCTGTCTTTAGAAGCCTTAAAGAGATGTGGATCCTGCAAGAGACAAGTCACTAAATTTCATCATCAGCCACAGAAGGAGCTTGCTTAGAGTTGAGGTTCTTCATGACTGGCTAAGGTTAAACCTTCCTGTCCTCACTCCAGCTTTGGCAGTCTGAGGAATCTTCAGTGTTCTCAGAATGTTTTGAGATGCATAAAACAGCGAAGATTTGTGATAGACTCCATATATTATAAACATGGAACAGATTGTGGTGTCTATTCTATAGGACTGTCATGAAGCTCAAAGAATACATGTACACAGACTATTTGTATACAAGCACTGTAAATGATCAGCTTATTTAATTTATATGCAGAGTGCATCATGCAAAATACCAGACTGATGAACCAAAAGCTGAAATCAAGGTTTCTGGGGGAAATAATACAAATCTCAGATATGCTGCTGGAGCCTCTCTAAGATAAAAATGAAGAAGATCCATCTCTCTTTCTCTCTAATCTATCTCTAAGAGATAAAAATAAAGAGGATTTAAGAAGCCTCAAGGGGGGTGAGAGAGCAAAGTATATAAAAAAGGTTTGAAGCTTAACAAAGACACCTAATACCTTGGCAAGGGTCCATCACTTCTTGACAAGTAGAGGGAAAAGAGACGGAAACAGCGTCAGATTGTTATTTTCTTGGACTCAAAGATCACTGCAGCCAATTTCAACCATTAAATGAAAAGATACTGGCCCCTTGCAGGAAAAGCTACACCAAAGGCAGACAGGCAATGAGAAAGCAGAGACATTGCCTTGCTGACAAAGGTCTGCATAGTCAAAGGCATGATTTTTCCAGGAGCCAAGTATGTCTGTGGGACCACAAGAAAAGCTGAGAGCTGAAGAATTAACACAAATTATGGGGCTGGAGAAGACTTTTGAAAGTCCCCTGGACAGGAATGAGATCAAATCAGCAGAAATTAAAGAAATTAATTCAGGATATTCACTGAATGATCAGATGCTGAAGCTGAAATACTGTGGCCATATAAGATGAGATTCGATGAAAAAGATCCTGATGTTGGGAAAGCTTGAAGGACAAAGGGATGGCAGAAGCTGAGATGGACAGTGTGATGGAAACAAGGAACATGAACTTGGACAGACTCAAGAGATAGTGGAAGTAGAAGGATCTGGCACGTTCTAGCTCATGGGGTCATGAAAAGTCAGATGTAACTCAATGACTGAACAACAAGAAAAACTTCCCTAAGTGGCCAAAGAGATCAATTTATGGCCTGCTGTCTTTTCCAAAATAAATACTCTTTCCAAGATGTAAATCTCTCTCTACTTTTTAATAATTAAAAAACTAGGATTGAACGACTGGGAAACGTAAAGATTTGCTACAATTCTATTAATGCAAGATATAGATTTTTATTCAAATTTCAAATTACTCACAGATTTAATACAGAAAATCCAATTTAGTCAGGTGCCCTAGAACACATGCTGCAGTTCCCAAACTATGATAACAAGCAGTTTTAAAAGGATTTAAAGCATGATTGCAATAAGATGAAATTACTGTTTTTTCACTTTCTCACCAAAATAATTTTACTAAGGATAATTAGTATTACAGGAAATCAATAAGGAAAGGAAAAGAAAAAAAGAGTCAAAGAATGAGACCTAGGAGACAATGAACAATATTCTACATTGCACTCTACATATTTGTATGTATTGTCCTATAAACACTTCCTAGGACATGAGGTATCCAAAGTCCCCTCCCGATGCCAAGAATCTACAACTTTAAAGTGGACAGCTGGCTGGGTAAATGAATTCTGTTTATACTATTTTGAAGAATGTTCAAAGTGATAATCCCATCCTGAAAAATTAAAAACATTTCACAAGTATGGAGTAGGAACTAGAATTTAAAGGGTGGAAACCCAATTAAAATTCATAAAACATAGTGAATCCAGAACTCAACTTTAATTTGATATGAATAACTCATGAAACATTAAGAAATTAAACCAAATAAAAGTTGTCTGTTTTTTTACCTTACGGGATGGGGGTGGGGGGAGGGGAGGTAGGAGGAGTCTCTTCACAGTCCTTTTCCTTACCTCCTCTGTAGGATTTGGCACTGCTGTCACCCCTCCCTGTAAGCATTTTCTCCGTGGGTATTTGTGAGACAGCTTTTTCCTTTCCTGTTTTCTCACCTCTCTCCATACTTCTCAGTTTTCTATGCAGGATTACCATCTGTCCGTTCCCCCCCCCCCCCCCTTCCCACCCACCCCCTCTGGTGTGGTTATATCCCAGAGCTCTGTTCTCTCTATCTGCTCTTATATAAATCAACAGATTTCCATGGATCGAAGTATCATCTCTAGGTAGGTAACCACTAGAGTTTTAAATGCAGGACTGGTCTCTTCCCTTGGCTCCTATCCTACATCACTAACTGCCTGATGGACATTTCCAACTAGATATTCCACAGGCATCTCCAACTCTCTCCCCCTAACTCCTTTTGTTCTTGAAAGTATCCTGGGACATCCAAGTTCACAACCCGAGAGACTTTCATGACTCATGTCCAACAGGTACAAGTCTTTTAGGCTGGCTCAATGACTGCAGTAACTCCCTAACTGTTCTCCTTGTAGCCATTCTCACCTCTTTCCGATCCTCTTTCCATATTGCTGCCAAACTGGTATTCCTAAAGCACAGCCTTAATGTACCATACTGTCTCTGTGTGTGTAAGCATATAATATAGCACGTGCTAATTATATATAAGCAAAGTGACAATATTACCCACACGTATGTATACACACATATTATGTGCGCTTTCTCCAGGGTGCAGCCAAACCGGCACTGCGATTTCTTGGATATGACATTCCTTTTCCAGCCCGTCTCCTCAAAATCCCTAGCTTCCTCCAAAGGTCGCTCAGGCTTTTCCTCTTGGCAGTCTATCTGAATCCTCCATCCCCCCAGGTTACTTTATATATCTTCTGTATTTCATTTTCCCAATAGAAGGATTTCATTTTTGTTTTTTCTATCCATGGCTTCTAGCACATACTAAGTGCTTTGTAAATGCTTTCTGAAGAGTCTATATTGTAATATAAAAAGAATAATAAAAAAATCTTCCGTAGTCCACTCCTGCTTTTATGGACTTTCTCTACCAGGCAAAACACTAGAAAAAATTTCCTCACCCTGGAAGTTTAGCCCCATTTCCTCTGAAGGGGGGGTGGGGGCAGGGTATGCCCTCAGAACCTCCAGTAAGCCAAGTGACTAAGTTGGCCATATCTCCTTGCTCTCCATTCCTCCTTCTCTGGATTTCTTTCCAGCTTCCTTTGATGTGCTGTTTTCCCCCATTAGAATGTGAGCTCCCCGAAGGCAGGGGCTGTCTTGTCTGTGTACATTTGTCCCTACCAGTTAGCACAGCCCCTGACTCATAACTTTCTTTATAAAAGCTACAGTCTAATGAGTCCCATTCTGTAGTGAAGAGACTGAAACCCAAGAGAACAGTGTCAGAGCCAGGCCTTGAGTTCAGGGCTCAGCGCAGAGGGACCCCCGACAAATAAGGGAACCATCAGTGGGAGGGGCTTCCCAACCCCCACCTCTAATTCACAGAGAGAGATGACTCTTTTATCCGCCCATGACAGCTGCATGGGGACAGGGAGTCGTCCCACTGCAATTTTCCTACACCAATGAAATCACCGGAGAGTTACAGATTCTTGCCAGTAAAAGACCAGAATGTGATCAACACTGCACGCTGTAACCTTAGTTAAATCCTACTTTTCTCAATTAGGAAAGTAACCTCAACAGAACACAGACATACTGATGATCTACCAGTTTTTGAAGATTAGATACTTCCATCCTTTATGGCAACCTCCCCATGCCCATTCCCAGATATTATTAATGGCAAGCATGGCATGTTAATGGCAATCAATACAGAATTAGGTCTTTTCCGTCCAGTGAACAAAAGTAGAATATTCTTAGCTTTTGTTTCAGAAACTATTTGCATAATCTGTTCTGTTTTCAGTTCTACCTTTTGGATCGGGGTTGGCAAATGAGTTTTATCTACATTTTTAAGTCAAGTTTTATTATATATTGAACTGCAAACAAACAGTTTTAGCTCATTTCCCAAGAAAAATCTAGTAGGCCAGATCTTGCCTTTGGGCTTCAGATTACTGATCCCTGTTTTGGATCTTTGGCTAGTTTGAGGACTCTATAAAAGACAAGTCACTTTTCCTTTTAGCCAGATTGATATCCAGTTCAAATAATAACTTTACCTAATACTCTTCTGAAAGAAGAGGACAAGATTTTGAAGAGACAGAATTTAGTAATTCCCCTTGAATTATAAAAGTGTAAGATAGACAAAATTTAGCATATATACTGTTGTGTTCAGAAAGTTTCATCTGCTATAGCTAAGTCTCTATCAAATAAAACAAAAAAATTATCATCACAATGAGACTTACCTATTCCACTTTCTCCTTCTCCATCAAGGACTTCTGGTACTTTTGAAATATACTGATTTTTCTCCTCTTCTGAAGGCACGGCAGTCTAGAGATCCAAATTGAATAAAAAGCAAAATAATGCCCAAACAGAAATCCAGCTTAACTGTCGCGAACACAGAAGTACCAGAAAGTGATTCACAACAAATAGGTGATTATTTTAACATATACAGATTAAAAAAAAAAAAAAAAAAAACTGAAAAAAACAAAAACACCAACCAAACCTGGTGACACATTCAAAAACCAGAAGAAATATCATATATAATTATGAAAGAGATTGCTCACCTTGTTTTCCCATGCTTCATCCATAAAAAAAAATTGCATTTTCTGCTTAAGCCTTAGAGTAGTAACTCCCTAACAAGTGTAGGATGGCCTTGTGCAGAAATTAAGACAAATTTAAATATCAACTAAGTGCCCATCAACAGCACAGTACTCTAACTGGGTTTGGGGAGTTGTCATTTTGGGGAATGCTGGACTATTAGGCCACATTATAGCTGAAAGGGAGCTTTGCTTCCTGTTACAGGTAATTTCAATGAGAGAGAGGATGATTGCTACTTGTAAAGAAATTAAGTACAACAAAGATAGATGTTATGTACTATTTAAACATAAGCATATACCCACCCTATTGGTCCAAATAAAGACTACACTTTCCCCTAAAATGTGGCTTATAATATAATCATACTCTGGCTGGCTTGTCTGCCTTGCCTATAGCCTTCTATGCTACAAGGCAGGGACTAATTGTGTTATGTTTGGTGCTCTTTCATCCAATTAAATTCTCTCTTAGGTAAGTGATATTATTAACAGCACCGGCCAATGGGAGAGATTCTAAGATTTTTTTTGTTCTGACCAGGAGTAGCTTAGGACTCTTCCCCCCCACAAATAGGGATAATTTTTTTTTAATTATCTAGATTTTTTCTTTTAGTCTTGACATTTGCTCAATACAAAGAACCACCCTATATTATAAAATTGTTTTTAAAGGGAAAAAATAAGAGGAAAAAAAATTCAGCAAAACTCATCACATGCAATGTTTTACACTTACAGATTCCCTACTTCTACATAGTTCTGTAGGGCTGAGATTTTTTTTATATCTCTTCCTTGAATCAAGCTTGTTTGTAATATTCATTACCAAATGTTATGTGGTGATTTCCTTCCATTTGCATTGCTGAAGTACAAATATTTTCATTGTGCATTTTGTCAATATTACTTTTCTGGTTCTCCTTACTTCATTTAGCATCAGTTCATATGGGTTTTCTTGCCTCTTGATATTATCCATGTACAACACCACATGTATTTTTAATAGCACAGTACTTCAAAATTCACATGCCACAATTTTGGTTAGCCATTGCTCAATCAAAAGGCATTGATTTTGTTTTCAATTCTCTGCTACCACAAAAAAATGCTACTATCATTATTTTGGCATACATGGAGCCTTTCTTTTTGTTTATTACCTCCTTGTGAGGAACAGAAGAACCTCTGGATCAAAGAATACGGACACCTTAGTCCTCAAAAGGTACTCTATGCTACCACCTACATCCCTAATTTATCCAATTTCACAATATTTATTTTGTTAATAATAATTTTGTATAATTATCTTCAATATATACTACCCTTTTTTTCTTTCAAATGTACTTTTTATTTTAAGGGGAATAATCTATATTTGGACCAATTTGGTATATGGTGAAATAATGTTACACTATTATTATTTAGAATAATAGAATCCCCAGCCATACCTCAGTTTCCAAGTTAGTTTTCTGTTCTAATCCTTCCAAAACATTTGGTAGAGTCTCTCTACTGCCTAATGAAATAGAAAATATTAAACCAATTTAAGAATTAAATTTTGAAATATTCTATGAAGAAAATAAAAGCAGTAAGTTATATCAGTAGGCAAATACAAATTTGCTTAGTTGTCTTTTGCTTTGATACAAAATATTTAAAAAGAAAAACATGGGGTGAAAATACTCCTGTTCATATTTATGTAATACTTTACAAAATGCTTTCTTCACATTATCTCTGTGAAGTTGGTGGGTACTAGGTAAATATAACCATATCACTTTTACAGATAAAAGATCAAAACTTAGGACCTCACCCGGTCACAGACCTATTAAGGAGGAGAGATGGCACTGGGAGCTGGGCCTCTTGACTTCGTCTCACTGCTCCTTTCATTCTACGGTGTTGCATCTAGAAATATATTTTAAACTAACACGCTCTGATTCTTTTCTAAATTCCACTTGACATAAGGATGTCATTAAAAATTAGGTTGCAGATAATGAGAACTAACCAGAGGAAATGTTAGGGCCTCAATTTCCTCATCTGTAAAATTGTAGATTTAGTCTACGAGATCTAAAAGATTCCTTCCAACCCTCAAATTCAACTTTTTTTTTTTTTTTTTTTTTTTTTATAAAATATCCAGAGCAATAATAATGGGAATCATGCAAGGAGAGATAGACTAATTAGGAACTTCTGACCTTTGGAAACTATATGAAGATAGAACTGGAATTTACAACTTTTCTCTCATTTTCAGATGAGCTACTACAGCAAAACAAATAAGTAATTTAAAAAGAAAAGAAAAAGAAAAAAATTCAGTCATTTAAACTTACCATTAAACTCAGTTTTTCTGAATATGCATCATAATTAAACTAAATTGATCTTTACATAAGTCTTCATTAACTAAGACCTGAACAAAGATTAGGATTAAGTATACTACTGAATTGTGAAAAGAAGGGTTTCTCTAGAAAAGGAAGAGGACAAACGAGGTTGCAGTTTAAAGTTTTTGAAGAAAACTATTTCTAGCACCTCAGAAATACAGTTACTGAGCTAATTACAGAATATCCATATCAATTCATTAAATTGCCTAAAAAACTCAAATCTGTAATAGTATGACTTTACGATAATCGTTAATTCACAAAGCTCTATCTCCTTCCAAAGGAATCTATAATCTTTGCTTTCAATGGTATAAATTGAGGTTTTACTTTAAAATGAATACAATTATTCTAAGTATAGCATAGAATGATTCTGTAACCATTTCTAAGCAAATATTAGGATTTATTACAGAGAATTAACCTACTACATATCATGGAGTATGTGTCAGTGCAGGGGCCACAAAATAAAAAATGAGACAAGTCCCTGTGGTTCCAGAGTTTAGATTCCAATTTTGTGTGATAAAAGTATTTTCATGGATAAATAAACTCAGAACTATAAAAATATAAAGACACTTGGCAAGAGACAGAACTACAAACTAGAGTAATCCCGAACTGCCTACCCAAGGAGATGGCACTCAAAGGATGCCAAATTCTATGAGATGGAGGTCAGGAAAGAAAACCTAAGGTCTGACAAGACAGCCTGGGCAAAGAGATAAGAGCTGGCATTTATGTAACACTTCAAGGTGGAAAAAATCTCTATTGTCTTATGCCCACAACAAACCTGGGAGAGAAATCCTATTATCAACCCCATTTCACAGAGGATGAAGCTGAGGCAGTTGTCAAGAGGCTTGTTCGGGGTCACACAGTTTGTGAGGCTACATCTAATTTCGGGCCTTCCTGATTCTTTTGGACCAATGTTCTATTCCCCTCACCATCTAGCTCAAGATGGCAGACAAGGCCTGCCATGTACCAGGGGAAGAACAGCCAGAATGAGCAAATGAGAAGCCAGAGAGGAGTCTGTGCGTTATTCTCTCAGCTGGGCATCTTCCTCTTACAAGAAAACGAGGGCTTTCAGTGCTGATTAGACCTCACCATCCAACTGCTTGACCGATCTCCCTGGGCAGACAATTCCTTCAATTATCTCCTTCCTTTAGTCTTCAACCTCTCCCTATCTCCTGACTCCTTCCCTACTGCCTTTAAATATACAAAAACAAAACACTGCACAAAAAACAAGTCTCTGTCACTCTTTGCAATCTGGCTGGCTTCCAATAATCAACTGAAACGGGTCTTTTCAAGTTACCATCTAGCAAACATGATGATATTTGCTAGTCCACACCAAAAAAGGAACATTTCTATATACATAACACAAAAAAGAGACTGATAAGAAATGTTTCCATTAGGAAGAATGTGTGATAAAACTCCATGTTAGTTTCAAATCTATCTCATTTGTCTTGGCTTCCATCTGTTCTCATCTCAGCCATTTCTGAAATGTTTCAAGGGCCCTCTTTTTGGGTATCGTTATTGCTCCATCCAAATCCCTTCCTACCCTCACTCCACTTCAAGCAGAGAATTTTTGCATTTGGTAATTTTTTTTTTTTAAATTAGATCTGATTTGATTGTCACAACCACAAGGCAGGCAGAGCAAGAGTTATTTTATAGAGTGCCTAAGGTCACACAGTTGGAACTTTGATATTCCAAAGGCAGTGCTTTGAATCAGTCACACTGAGAGTTAATAAAATTTTTAAGCTCACTTCTGTCTCAAGCCTCTATTTAGAAGAGTACTGTAAGAGCTATTATGCGAATTTAATGTTGGAAACTGTTAATATAGCTTGACATTCAAAACTGGTCTAACTGAAGTACTCTATTACATAATTGGAAACTAGCCACATAATCACAAGTGTCGCTCCTGTCTTAAGTGTAGGCCATTCGTCACCTCATTTGATCCAACACTGTTGTGAAGTACTTATGTATCTATTGGTATTATTTCCATTTTAAAAATGAGGAAATGGAAAACCAGAGTAGTCAAGTGACTCACCCAGTGTAACTCAGCTGGTATAGAGAAGAACAGAATGTTAGCCAACACTCAAAGAACCTTAAGGATCTGCTAGTTTAATTCCATCATGTTATGTAAGAGAAAATGTGAAATTAGATGTTAATTTAGCTAAATTTATAGTCTTTTAGTGGAAGATGAGATTAGGTCTTGACTAAGTTCAGTGTTATGATTTCAAATGGCCTTCCACTGCCTATTTGGTTTGTTTTATAAAGCATCATATATATATATAATTATTATAATATATATACTTACATAAAATATCTTAGGTTAATGATCATTTTAAAACTAGTAAAGATTTTCTAGCTATATTTAATAAGTAGTTGCCATGGCAGAGTACTGGCCTTGCAGTCAGGGAGTCCTGGATTTGATTTCTAATACTTCTGAATGGCAGAATCCTCAGTGAGTCATTTAACTACTATCTATGGCAACTTCTTAGGTCTTGCTCAGTCACAGATGTACCATTCTACTTTTCATTCTACCATTCATTTTGCTGTTATGAGCATTCTACTCATAACAGCAAAATCTTTCCCATTTTCCAAAAATACATTCTTACCTGTAAGATGCACAACTTCTACAGAAGAAATATTAATTCCAAGGTCTTCTTCCACCTTAACTGAGTCCTGTATGCCATCGTCACTATTGTTTTCTACTGTAGTTTCAAAAATTAGTTCAGTATCATGACCGCTATTTATGGTTATGCCATTATCCCATATAGCGGCCAAGAGAGGAGCATGTTCACCACAAGGAGAAATCCTGGCTTTAGAAAGAATATTTTCTGACTCCAGGTCACTAATACACTCAGGGTTTTCAGTTTTCAAGTAGTCACTGTGTTTTATTTCCTCAAAAGGAATAGCAGAAAGCTCTGCTGTTACTTCTTTGGCATCTGGCACATCTGCAGGTTTTTCAGCACTGACATCTACTGCCTCAGAAGAACAAATACTGACCAGAGAGTCTTTAATCACATCTTCAGACATTTCTTTATGTCTGCTCTGATTTACCAGCAAGTTCTCAGCTGTTTCTGTAACAATGGCTGCAGTATCCCTTATGGAACTGCTTGTAGCAGCACCATTTCCAACTTCCCTTTCTCTGGCATGAATACTTTTGTCTTCTATATTTACAGGACTGAAGGAGCCATCATTTTTTTCTTCCTGTGGGAGCTCATTATCCGAAGAACTCTCATACTCTTCTATGGAGTTTCCTGGCACCAAGGAACTAGGATCTTTTTCTTTTACAATTGGCCCAGGACTTTGAAAGTCCTCGTTTTCAGCAATGATGCTTGGCATGGGAACCTCATATTCTCTTCCTTTTTCAGGTGTCACGACAGAAGAACCCCCACTTTCTTCAGCACTTACTGCAGTGGACTGAGTCGTCTCCTGTTTGTCTAGGCTAGTCACAACCACTATGTATTCCTCGGTTGTGCTCGTGGAGATGATGGCACCATCATTTATTTCTTCTGCTATCGTGAGAGTAAGTCTACTCTCATTCGGTGGGACTGTGCTCGTCATGACTACTTCACATTCCTCAATAGTACTTGTGGAGATCATGGACATATCATTGATTTCTTCCATCGTCCTGATAAGGGGATGATCTTTGTTCTCTGGGGCTGCACTGGAAACTGGTCCCTCACAATCTTCCCCTGAGCTGGTGGAGATTAAAGCACTCCCATCTTTTTCTTCTATTACTGCGGCAGGATGTTCATTGTCCCTTTCCATAACCTCACTGGACACAGGCCCCTCGCATTCTTCTGTTATACTTGTAGAGATGAGCGCACATTCATCTTTTTCATCTTTGCTGGTAGAAGCAAGCTGCCTTTCGAGTTCTGAGGTCGCACTGGACATAGGTGCCTCATATCCTTCGGCAGCTACAGAGATAAGGTTTTCATTTCTTTCTTCGGTCGTGGCAGCAGGGTGCTGAACCTCATAATTTTCAATAGTTGCACTGGACATGGGTGCATCAAACTCCTCCAGTATGCTTGTGGAAATCATAGCACACTCATCCTTTTCTGTTTTCCCCACAGCAGGAAGCTGACTTGGATCTTCTATAACTGCACTGGGCATTGGTGCTTCAAATTCCTCAATTTCTACAGCAATCCCATTATTTTCTTTGATTCCTACTGTACTGCAATGACTTACATTACCATCTACAACTGTACTTAGTAAAGGGATAGAATAGTTGTCTGAAGTGCTGGTAGAAATCATCAAACCTTTACTACTGCTTTCGCTGCCAACAAAAATATCCTGGCTTTTCTTATCCTCATCGGCCACAGTGGAGAGATCATCATCTTTTTCACTTGCTGGAAGAACGTGTTCAACTTCATATTCTGGGACTGCTTCAGATACTAGAACCTCGCCGCTTTCAATGACACCAGTGGAAATTGTGGCATCTTCATCTTTTTCTTCACCCGTGAGCTGTTCATCATTATTTGTAGCTACACTGGTCATGGGACCATCACATTCTTCGGTATCCATAGGGATTAGCGCCATGTCAGCCTTTTCTGAAACTGCACTGGTCACACTGCTTTCAACAATCTCTTTTGCACTCGAGTAGATCATTCCATGTTTCATTTCTTTCTCTGCGCTAGTCATACTATCAACCCCACTTTCATTTGCATTTATGACGGCCATGCCTGACTCAGCTTCAACGTGCTCAACAACAGTACAGATCACCAAGTTTTCACCTTCTTCAGCACTCAGGCAAGTTGGGGTACCTTCAACCTCTTCCTCTATTCCGGTACATATTAAAGTATTCCCAATTTCATTCCCTCGGCCTGTACTGGTAACAACACCCTCATCCTCTTCATCATCTTCTTTTGCACCCGTGCTGGTCACAATGCCTTCATCATCACATGGACCGACAGCAATGAGTGTGACATTAGTGACTTCTTTGGCCACTGTGCTGTCCATTGTACTCTCTCCATTTTCTTCTGATTCAGAGCTTATGGGAAAGCCTTCACTGCTATCTTCAGATCCTGTACAACTTGCGGCCCCCTCTCCTTCTTCTGTAATTCCTGTGCTGGTGACTGCGCTTTCCCCTTCTGTACCATCATTTACAGAATCTTCACCTTCTTGGTTGGCACTTACCCCAGCTGTGGCATCATTATCTACTACTGTCACCCCAGCACCGGTAACCATGCTCTCTTCCCGGGCCTCTGCATCAGTCACTGAACAAATGACAAAGTTGTCATTTCTTCCTTCCAGTCCTGTACATGTCACAGTACCCTCAGTTTCTTTTTGGGGACTCGTTCTGGTCATACTTCTCTGGAACTCATCTATGTCTTGACTACTTAGAGACCCTTCTGCCACTTCTGTGCCTGCACTTGTTACAGCCCCATCACTTTCTACTTCATTTATACAAGTAACGGTACCTCTGACAACTCCTGAATTTCTGCTTGATGAACCATTACATTTCTCTTCAGAGCCTGCACTTGTAACAGCATCATCTTTTTCTTCTGTCTCGGCACTATTTACATTATCCTCCATTTTTACTGTGTGAGCTCTGCGGGGGTCTTTACGTCTTTCTTCTGCATCAGTGCAGTCTCCACTTTCTCCTTCCTTGGTACTAGTGAGCAAAGTCTCACTTTCAGCAAATCCCTCAGTCACACCCCCACCTTCTTCAGCTGCTGCAACCACGGTACGTTCGTTAGCTTCTGCTCCGAGAGGAGCGTGGTTCTCTGCAGTGCACGGACCTGTTACAAAGCCTTCGTCGGCCTCGTTGCTCGTACAGAAGACGGAAGTCTCCCTTTCTTCTCTGCCTGTGGAAGTTGCTGTGGTATCACCTGCCTTGACGGAATCTATGGTCACTGCTTCACCTTTCTCTTCTGTACTAGTGGCAACAGCAACTTTTTCTAATTTACTAATCCCTCTGGCAATGGTTTTAGTTGCTTCTTTTCTTTGATGTAGAGGAGTGAATCCAGTACCTCCTGCACTGGTGCCGACCTCACTATTTTCACTCCTTCCTTCACCAACCGTTATCACATTTTCAGCTTCTTTTCTTTTCATGAGCAGAATGTTTGTGCTTGTATTTTCTGTAGCTTCTGCACTTAGAGTACTTTTTTCTACAGCAGGCTCTATAACAAAATCAGCATTACATTCTTTCTCTCCAGTATTTATAACAGCATCCATATCCTGTTCAGAACTAATGTCTAGAATTATGCCAACATTTTCCTTATCAGTTACTTTTGTCAAATCAAATTCTGTTGTATTAACACCATCATTATTCATATTACTTTTCAAGCTATCTTGAGACACTGAGCCCTTTTCTTTTTCTTGTTCACCACCAGTGTTTTCTCTTGTTGACTGACTTGTGAAAGAACTGTTACCATGTTCCACATTGCTGCTACTCAACTCAGTGGTTTCAGAATGGACTACATGTGAAGTGTTTGCCGCTTCACATTCCAAAACAGTTCTTTCCTCAGGCAAAAGACTTCTATCATGATGACAGTCTTTTTCAGCCACACCAGCTGTAGGAATTAAGTACTGTGAGGAGGAGTTTGTGTTTATGGAATGTTTAAGAGTTGGTTCTCCTTCAGTGGAAGAACTGAGTAATGGAGTAAAAGTTTCCTCACTGGGTTTGGTTACGCTTGAAACATTCTTCGGTATGTCAGCATTTTCTAAGAAGACATTCTGCACAATGCCATGACTGATTTCAAGGTCTGTACCCACTTGATGTACTGCTCCCTGAATGGATTCTCTCTCTTCAGAATTCTGCTTGGATAAAAGGCCTGGAACATTTATTTTCTTAGCAAGGGTATTTTCATATTCAATATTCTTTTCAGAATTACTGTCGGATGTTGACTGATGTTCTGATTTAAAGGTGGAACCTACAGATTTCACATCACTTGCAAAAGTTCTTAATTCATCACTTGTAACTAGGGGTGAAGTTTTAAGTTTCACATTTTCAGATTCAATCTCTTGCCCTGAGCCAATACTGCTTTTCTCTTGGGCTTTAGAGACTTCAAGAACATTTATGAAGATCTGCTCTGCATCAACTTCCATTGGTTCTTGCTCAGGAATTACTAAGTTATCACCACACTTTTTTGGTTTCTGAAGAGAGGGAATATTGTCTACTGACAACTTTTCCTCTCCTTTGGTTGATTCTTGTGATGACAAACTTCCTCTCCGATTCTCACCGAGCCTTCTAAATTTCTTTTCCGTGCCTGAACTATTGCATTTAGCCTTTTCATGGTTATTTTCAATTTCTTTCCCATCCTTCTCATCTGATTTGTTTTCTTCCCTTTTTTTAATGTCCTTATTACCATGCTTTGAGCTCTTACTTTTGTGCCCTTCAGATAATTTCCTCTCAAGCCTAGAACTGGGATCTTTATCCCCTTTGTGTTTTTCTTTTGTCAATGTCTTTTCTCCCAAAGGTAACTTACTTCTGTGACTAGAATCTTTCAGTGAGCCATGTGTAGATAAGGAAGGGCTTTCAAATTCCGATTCAATGCTACTTTCCTCTAGAACTTTCTCATCACTTTTGGGTTTACGTTGTTTATCAGCATCACTTTCTTCTAAGACTTTTTCTTTGTCAGGCTTTTGAGGAGCTTGTTTTGCAACATTTTCTTGTAATTCTGTTTCATTTGCTTTTGATGGCTTATTATGATTTTTTGATTTAGACTTTAATAAAAATCTATCTTCAACTAAGCTTTTTGTTCTTCTTCGCTCCTTGTGAACAATGTCTTCTGTTTTTAAATTACTATCTGAATTAGTTGATTCCACATCACACTTATCTTCTGAATAATTTTCACTTTTTTTCTGAGGTGTATAACTGTGCTGTTTGGAACTTTGGGAGTCTTTCTGAATTTTAGAATCACTTGACCTTCTTGACTTGTGTTCTGATTTAACTTTTTCAGCTGAAATATGTCTATCTTTTTTGCTATTTTCTTTACGCACGGTTTCATCAGTTTTTGTAGCATATTCAGAAATTGCTTTTCCATCTTTGCTAAGTACTGCTATTTTTCGTTCATTCTTATGTTTACTTTTTTTGTCAGATTTATCATCAGAAATAAACTTTGGTTGTTGACTCTGCTTTTGAGAATTCTCATCCCCTTTCAAGACTTTCTCAGAAGCATGGAGTTCAGTCTCATCACCTGTTTTATGTACATTTTCTCCTTTATATTTATGCTTTGTGGACAATTTATCTTCTGACAGAGTTTTCTCTTTTTCAGCCTTTTCTCTGTTTGATCTCACCTCCTTTTTCGGAATATTTTTTAAATGCTGTGCTTCAGAATCATCTTTCTTTAGATATTTTTCATTTTTCAGTGTACTTTTTTGTTTCTGAATTTCTTCAACATTCATCTCAGATTTTTCCATATGTCTTTTAGCATCTCTTATGTCAGTGTCCTGCTGAGCTCCTTCCATTGGAAAGGAGGTAGATGTCCGTCTTTTCTGTTCCTTTTCCATTTTGGATTCACTTTTGTTTTCATCAACTGAATGCAATGACTCAGAAAGTCTCCGAGCAGGTTTGCTTGTGTCACTTTTGGTATAAATATGCTTCAGTTCCTTTGAAGAAGACACCTTTTCACCATGCTATAAAAGAAATAAAAATCTATGAGAGCCTTTTAAAAATGTCCTTTCTTTGCATGTAACATAGCATTTCATTTAGGGAACTGAAATTTATGATTTTAGGTTACTAAACTAAAACAATGTAATGATGACAGCTATTAATTCATATTGACTTAAAGACTCTACAGATTTTAATTAGGAATTCCCAATTTAGAGAAGTGTTTTAGTGAGGTAGACATCTTTAAAACTGGAATAATACCAGCAGTTCCCATCTTGATGGACTGTTTTCAAGTTCAACTAAAAAAAAAATTTTTTTTTTTTTTTTGCTGAGGCAATTGGGGTTAAGTGACTTGCCCAGGGTCACACAGCTAGGAAGTGTTCAGACTGCATATATGTACCCATATACATATATACACATTATATATAAATTTTGCAAACTTTAAAGTACAATATAAATGTCAGTTAATAGCCAACAATTATTTAGGGTATGAGCTATTTTATAGCTAATTATTTTCCACTGTGCCACCTCATTTAATTTGTCTACTTGAGAGCATTCTTCCTTGCCCCAAGGTGTGTTAGCACTCTTATCTGAGGCAACCAATCAATCTAGCTCACTGCTTAACTTTTATTTACTTATCTTGGTTTGTGTTACATAAAGACCTTAGGCAAGTCACTTAATTTCTCTTGGGTTCAGTTTCCTCATCTGTAAAATGAGGGGTTATATTAAATGGACTCTGAGGGCCCTTCCAGCTCCAGATCTATGGTCCTGTATTATCCCTCATTCATAGCTTCCTCAAAAGGACATATACTAAAGGACAAGGACTGTTCTGGTTTTGATTTCCTAGCTTTAGCACTCTTATCAGTTATTTAAAAAAAAAATTTTTTTAAGCAAACACTTAAAGAGACACTAAAAAGCCATAGAGGAAATTAATTTCAATATGATTTCAGTATAGATTAAAATGCAAATTAATTCCCTTTTTTTAAGTGCCAGAAATTTGGGAGCAAGTTCAACGAGCATTTAAGATCTGTTAGTTTCATAGAGCATCTTAATGTCCTTACGAAGAATTCTTTTCTCTCTCAAAATATTTCTTTCTTTCTAACCAAGTTTTGGGAATAAAACAACACAGGATAAGAGGTGGCATTCACATGTTTGTTGGACAATGTTTCTTGTGTTAAACAAAATATATTCATAAAAAAAAATCTATCCCCTTGCAAGTTTGTTATTTTTTTTCTTATTACTCATTTGCTTTTACAAGCATTATTGGGCACATGGTAGCCATTTTAATAAACACTTGCTGACTCATATTCTAAAAGGGAACAACAAAAGGTAAATTTCACTTCTCATTTATTATAAAAATTCTGAAAATGATCTCATTTGAATAAATTTTATTACACAATTTCTCAAGAAAGTACTACTTTCTTTAAAGAACTCAGAATTTGATTCAACAAAACAATATAACAAACATCAAACAACACAGCAATAAATATTCACAGGAGTAAGGATACTGCATTATTTTTTTACAAAGAACTGTATTTCAATTTACTGGGAATGAATAAAATTTGTGCCTTAATACATACAAGACACAAGAATAATGATCAAAGTTCTTTTCCTTTTGGATTTTTATAAGACATTTAGTTATTTTATTACAAACATAGCTTTGCAATATTTTGCTAAAAAACAGGAAACAGTAGAATTAAAAAAAAAAAGGCAATAAAACCCAATATCAAGAAGATGTATTCAACATGGTTTTCTGAGGAAATAGCTTATTAAAAAATAAAAAATGAACTTAAAAGGAATGTCATACTGGTTTTTCCCCAAAGTTGTTTTCTAAAACAGGAGACATACCTCATTTGCTTTTGGTGCTTCTTTGGGGTCTTCTTCAGAATTCTTCTTTTTAGAATTCTCATCAGTATGCCTAAATTTTGAAATAATGATGTGAAATGACAGTTAACGTAGTTTCAAATCAATTTATAGATAAGAATTCCTGAAAACTGATACAATCCAAAAACTGAATTATTCTAGATCGATTATATCTAAAATAATGACTCTATTTCAAATATTGCTATGATGACAAAACGCATGACAAAATTTAAAAGCTCGGAAATGTTAACTTCAAATTTTAGCTCAAATTTTCAGCAAATCATTTAACCTTTTCCTTTTCTGTAAAATGGGGATAAATTACGCCTGCCAAAGCTCTACTTTACAGGGCTGTTCAAAAAAAAAAAAAAAAGAAAAGAAAAAGAAAAAGAAACCAGACTAGTTATCCAGGTTGGGAGAGAATAGATAGCTAAGGTTAAAACACACCAGATCACAGAACCTCAGTGCAGGAAGGGACATCAGAAACAATTTAGTCCAACACTCATTTGAACAAAAATCCCTTTGACACCAAAATTAGCAACTGGTCATCCAGCCTTTTCTGAAGATTTCCATTCCAGTTTTGTATCATTCTAATTTACAGGAAGATTCCTTATATTGAACTTCAATTTGCCTCTGCCATTGTTGCAAATTCTGTCTCCTGAAGTTAAGCAGAATCATCAATTCTATCTTTCACATGACAACCCCTCAAACAAATGGAAGGCATAGTTAAAATGACAGTTCTGTCCTCAGGACTTTTAATCTTCTCCAGACAAAATGCGGAAGTCATTTAGCTATCTTCATCTATCAGGGCCTTTCCTCATTCTGACTGCCCTCCTCTGGATGCTCTTCAGCTTAGAAATGTTCTTTGTTATGGACAGTCTGTTTTTGTTCTGTTACTTCTGACCATACATTGATTTACACTGAACTTGCAGGCTACTAAATCCATAGATTATTTTCAGACAAACTGCCAATCAATGTATGAGACACCATGATAAAGCTCTAGTCTGTTAAGATCTCTTTGGATCTTGACAATGTCATTCAATGTATTAACTATTTTCAACTTTGTGGCATCTGAAAAAATATTCATGCCAAGCATGCTAGGATTTTATAAAAATCATTAAGAAAAATATCTAAAAGCACAGAATCAAGGATATGCTTGGGGAATTCTACTATAGATCTTAAAAAACCAATACCAAAACCAAAACCCCTAAACCGCCCAATTATATGAAACCAATGCCTACTCTTTGGCTCTGGCTATTACTCAGTCAATTCCTAATCATTTCTCCATCTTGTCCATGAGGATTTCATTAGAGACTCTGTCAAGTACTCTGCAAAATCTAGACTACAATATTCCTGATCTATGCTCTTGTTTGCTTTCTCATTACCACCTTCCTTTTCTAGATGATTACTAAACACCTCTTTAAAATGGTCTCAATTTTTGCCTGGAATTGAACTCAAATCTCCCTAGCAAATACAGAGATTCACCCTCTTTCCTTTTTTGAAAACCAGGGTACTTGCCCTTCTTCAGAGCTGTGGCATATCTCATTCACTGTGAGTTTTCAAAGATAACTGATGCTTTCCTTCTAGGTGCCCCCTGAAACATGGACTCTTGAGACGTTAACCAATAAAAAGCAAGATTCTTACTATCATCGCCCACTCAAATGCAAGAATGGATCTGTGACCCCAACCTGACTGTTCTCTGAAATGATGTAAACTGCAAACCATCAATGACTTTCCATCCAATGTGATACTTCTCCATACCCTCCTATCACCAATGGATGTATACACTAATTCATCTTTCTCATTTTCTCCCTATTTATCTTAACCAGTCACTTTTCTTCTACTCTTTTTACTCCAAAAATTATTCTCCTTGGCAGAAAAATAAAAAGAACTTAACCATTCTCTATTTGTTATTCTTGTCTAATTTATGAAATTATCATTCATGTCCTTTATCATGTCCCATTTGCTCCATGCAGCAGTCTTAAGAGTTTTTCTTATCCTCTAAGAACAAAACAGGTTTTAAAAAATCCAAAACTCTTTTCATTGCTTTTATCACTTCTTATCAATCTTATATAAGCTTTAGCACTTTAGAAATAACTTTTAAAGGACCATTCCATAATTTTCTCTTCAATTCACCTTCCACACTTATCTTAAAATAAAAACAAAATAATAAAAATAAATTGGCTGATGAATTTTCTGGGTATCCACATTGGTCTGGTTATATAATGCCTCTCTCTTTCTTATTTTACCTTTGAGTCACTGAAAAGTTAACTCTTGAAACTTTTCCTTCCCAACTGATTAGATCTTTAAAACCATCAACTTAGTAAAATGTTATTTTTTTTTTGCTAAATTCCATTTTTATTATCTACTGAAACTAACTTCATTTTGGAGAGTTTGTTGGACAATAAAATATCCCAAAGATCAAAATGGCTTGCCAAACAGAATAGCCAAAGTCATAAAAGACTAATTATAAGTTTCAATATTCTTACTTTGTTTCAAAAATTAACTATCACACAATTTATTCAAAACAGCTAAATTATTCATTTTAAAACAAATCTTTTAAATGTTAAAGTGCCTAAGTGAAGAACGATGATTATTAAAAACAGTGATTAAGGTGATCAATGAAATATATTAAATTTGTCTAAGCCCAATTACAAGTAAAGCTGTTTTTTTTTTTTTTTTACTATTTCTTCTATCTGGGCTATGATGGATATTGTAAACAAAGAACAAGAAGTAATAAGAGAATTGGATTCAGGGTTATTGGTTAAAAAAAAGAAGGGAAGATAATAGTAAAAAAAGATAAGATTAAGGAAAGAAGCATGTTGATTAGATAGGAATACTGAATTTGAAGTCAAATGATTTAGGTTTAATTTTAGAGACATAAGAGCTTGCAAGTCATGTTTCTTAATTTTTTATCTAAAAAAAGAGACTAAATTATACTTTCTATCTTACAAAACTTTACACAGTTTTGAAAATGCCATCTGTAGAGAGACTTGATACTGAGATCCTGGATACTTTTTTGATGGAAGCATAAATGTAATTATTATCAATAACCATAAATAGCATAGCTATTGGCACAATATAGGCCCTATTTGTGGGCCACTAGGTTCTTCATAAATTACATTAGCAGTATGCAAATTAAAGAGAATCACACTGTGAATAAAAATTAAAAAGTAATTTTTTATCTGTAACTCTTTTAAGTCTATTTTCAATGAAACATACTGCAAGGCAGAGAGATACCATAGAAATACATGATAATTGTGAAGGAAAAATGAGTATTTTACATTTAAAAAAAAAAAGTACCTTGTATCATTTTTTCGTTTTTTACTCAGAGCTACTTTTTTTTCTAAAACTTTTCGTTCTTTAAGTACTTCTTTAATTCTGGTAGTTTTGGATTCCACATTTTTCCCAGATGACTCATCCAAGTCTATACAACTTTTACCTAGAATAAGCCAACACAAAACTTTAGTAAACAGTTCTTAAAAAGTCAAATATATTAATCTTCCATCAATGCTGTCTACTGAATCTAGAAATGATAAAAACGTCAACAACAATTATCACTCACAGTATCTTAAAGTGCTGGACAAGATCATAGAGCCATTTATCACATAATAATCTCAGGTTATATTATATTTTAAACAATAATAAAGAAAATCTTAACCTATTTTTTGAATTAATTTGCTACATTTTCTAAAGCTAAATAAATGTTTCAACTCTTAAAATTAAGACTTTATAATCTAGCTCAAAGACATTAGACTAAAATGACAAATAACACAGAGACACATAGCTAATAGCAATTTTTGTTTAATAAAATGTTCATGGTTGTCTGCTATCAGTTTAGCTGCCTTTAAGCGAAACTTGATAATATTAACGAATACCAAATGTCTAGTTTTACTGTATATTCACCAAGCTTTTTTGTAATCATTCAAAAAAAAAAAAATCTCTGGGGGGGGGGGGGGAACAACAAAAAACACGTTAACTAAAGAGGAAGCATCCAGTAGGATGATTTAGAATTTGAATGAGCTGCCAAGACCAAAGACTCCATCACCCAATGGCCAACTTTCCGCTGAGGAACTACACACACTTACCTTGTTTGGGGACAATACAGAGTCTGTTGCTAGGCTTGTATTTGAAGCCTTCCTAGCCTTAGGGGAAACTTTCATAGCCTATGCTTGATTAACACTGCCTTTATGCATCAGAGGGGGTCTCAAATATCACAATTTAAAAGATTAACTTAAAAAATTCACGTATGCAATCGGGTAATCATAAATACCCACACATACACAAGTACATGTAGATGTAGTTACAGAAGTATGGTAAGATTTAGACATAGCCCCCATGAAAATCAATCTCAATGCTTCATTATGCTTTAACTTTTATAAATAAAAGCCAAAGAACTGCTTTCTTTTCCTTTTACAGTTTCTTTACAGTTACTATCTATAAGAAAAAAAGTCTTAAAGATGAATTATCTTGAATACCTTGGCTCTTGGTTTTTGAAGATTTGTTTTTTTCTGCAGCTTTCTGCTTGCGCTTTTCTTCAAGTCTCTCCCTGTTAACCTGTCTCCTTAAAAGTCTTTCTTCTTTCTCTCTGGCCTAAAATACAAAGTAGAATGTAGTATTCACAGTCATCCTACCAACTTGTTAGGAAAATCCTACAGAAGTGTAGAATAGCTGCTCAGAGGCAGAATTTGGTAAGATCTTTGCAGTGAAAAAAGTTGTCTTAAATATATTGTTATTAATATGTCTTATTGGCAAAAGTATGCTGTGTGCCTGGGCATATAGTCCAGTGATCTCTGGTTTGGGTGGGAACCCAATCACTAAAGCAAATCGCAACCCTGTTGAGGCTGAAGATATAATTTAAGAGTTGCTGAGACTGAAAAAATTAATAACTATCTTTGATTCAGTCTGGTGGTGTATATCTCTATATTTACACAGATTAGCCCCCAAATGATGAACACGGTTATTGTATCTCCAGGTTCTATCTGAAGGCTTGCCATCATGGCAGTACTTGACTTTATAGTACAGAGTCACTAACACATGACAATGAACTATTAGAAGAGGGGGTTCTTAAGATGGGATCTGCAAACTTGTTTTTTCAACATTTTGATCATTATTTCATCAGAATTAGTTTTCTTTGTAATCCTAAGTAGGTATCCATGACTTGAAACAAGGTTAAGAATTCTTATGTGACAGGGTGACACTTTCTGTGTATGTATGTATGTATATGCTTACAAGTGTGAGCAAGTGTGTGTATTGGTACCTGTGTACATGTATATATCAGCAGGCCTGCAGCTATCAGGAGAGTTAAGACACGTTGATCTAAAGGTTTTCAACAACTCTTTAAAAAGTATGATTTAATTCAAACGAGAAGTAATTTTAAAAATATTCTAATTTTCACTCAGCACAGTCTCTATGGGAAGTAATCATAAAATCTATTATTTCAATAAACCATTTTTCATAATTTTCACAAAACCATTTTATCAAGATTTTTCCTTAAGTGAGTATTATATACAACTAAAGATCTCCAAAAGTTTGGTAATTATCCCTTTATTAACTGAACTTAAAAAAAAAAAAACAAAAAACAAAAAGAATGCATAGGCAAGCCTATTAGGTTGGGACCTCAAAATTTATAGTAAGATTTACTCCTGGAAGCAAAGTACTAACCAAAATAGGTAAATCTAATGCTTTATGAACTCAAGCTTCCAGGAAAGTCCTAAGCATATGAGGTAACTTGATTTAACCCATCAGCCACAGCAGCCCCTGTTATGATGGTATACTCCAAATGATTCTGTTAACTTAGAGAGAAGTAAATGCAGAATGCTATTAGCAATATTTAAGTTCTACTCAAGTCACTCCAAAATGATTTAATGAAATTGTTACATGTAATTCCCTACCATCACCTTTCCCCTTAGGGAATGCAGATGGTACTACAAATCTGCAGAGAAAAACAGTTCTGAGAGCTTAAGGCAATAATGGACTCAAACCCTAGGACCTTAAAAAGCACTTTTCTTTAAAAATCAGATTATGATTTCAAATTAAAAGCCTTTTTACTTAAGACATAAATGATAATATTGTTCTATTTTGATATAGTGCTTTAGAGTTTCTAAAACACTTTCACATTCTCCTATATTGTTTGGGCCTCGGTATAATCCTGTGACACAGGGCGACAGCAAATTAAAAAACCCCTGCATTAAGAATATTGTGCTGTGTTGGGCATTGCTATCTTTATTCTACAAAAGTGACTTGATATTGTTTTTCTCCTTGGTATTCTGAGAACCTAGCACAGTGGTACCTTACACATAATCAGTGATTAATAAATTTGTCACTAAAGGTCACAAAGCTTAAGTTCAGACTAGACCCTATATCTTCTGACTCTTGCTCTAGAGCTCCTTCCACTATATCCTGCTGCTTCTCACTCCTCATGTTTCTCATCCCTCCAATGATTAAAACAGGTGATTATCATTAATTGAAACAAGCACCAAGTTTTTCCTCACCTACCTTTCCATCACTTCATGACTACTGTAGGAATTCTTTGTTCTAGCCAATCAGGTTTGGTAACTGTTCTGGAAATGTACCTTGTCACTTGCCACCTGCACCTTGCTCACACCACCTCCTCCAGCCCACTTTCTCTCTCCAAATCCTAGTCATAAATCAGGACCCACATAGCTCAAACCCAGCCTCTCCTCCCCACAGGACTCTGAAGTGACCCCTCCATCTTTGGGGTTCCTACAAAAACTCTGGCTCACACTCTCATCTGGTGAACAATCATGTCCTGTCTCCTGCAATCTCATTTAGGGTCCTGAAATCATTTTCCAGTCTGGTTTTAATGAACTTTTCACACATTGATCATTAGACCTTAACCCCTTTGAGGCTAAGGCTTCTTAGGCTCTGAGGGGTTCACAAAATGCTTCCATCACAAACTTCCTGACTGGGTGGTAAACAAAGTCTGCACTGGGAAAAAAGGAGAAAGAGAAGGAGAGTGAACTCAGGCTTCTCATGGGTTCCTGCTGGCTGCATGCCACAGCTCAGACTCACATCCAGGGCTCGTACTTCTTCCTCCCCACGTCTCATCCCGCTTTCTGTTTTTATTTCCTAAGACTCACACCTGGGAAGACGAAGATGGAGCAACGAGAAAAGGGAGACTTACAACAGACTGCCGACGCTGCTCCACGGTCAGCTCGTCGTCGGAATCACTGTAATACTTGGAGTAGAGGAAAGGTCGGTGCACATAAGTATGTCGGACAGTTTTTGCTTTCCCTTCACCAGGCTCACTAACCTGAGGCTTGGCTGTATTTTTAATCTCTTTCTCTTCATCTAGAATAAAATGAATAAAAAGTGAAAAGCATCTGTAAATTAACAGGAAAAGCAACAGCATGCTGATGAATGACCACACTTGACTTCCACATGATTCTCTTTATACATCCCTCAAAAATAAATACAGCACACGGGCATTCACAAAATGTTTTACAATGAAACAACCTCTTAATCTCCTGAGTATCATTTGCGCATACGTGGTAGTTTCATGTACTTAAATTCTACTTTTTGCTCCAGTGATCTAGGGGTTTATCGTAATTCTACTTCATTCTAATTTTCTTGAAGGGGGGCAGCAACTGTTCCCCTCTACTCTGTGCTTCCTTGGGGCCTAGTGCAGTGCCCCTAAGGGAGTAGGCCTTCAATAAAATCTGCTGAATGAAATGAATTCACCTGAGATCTTTCAATAAGGTATACTTACACTCACAAACTTTTATGACAGCCTATTCTTTTCTCACTTAGGTCTAAAACTAAAGTGTAACAAGAAGCTTAAATATACTAAAAAATTATGTTGCAACTATATGAAGATGATAAGTGTTTTTCCCATGTGACATGGTTGAGAGTGAGGAAGGCGACTATTTTGGTAAATCAGTTATTTATTTCCTACTACTCAGTAATCTAAAATGCTTTTATTTCCAATGAAGACCACATTCCAGTGATTTGGGATTACTGTGAAAAGATTCGAAATTGTGTACAAGGAACACATCACATAATGGATATTATTGTTCCGTAAGGAATGACAAATAAAAATTAAAAGTCACTAGCTAAACTTTCTATTAACTGACTATTAGTGTTATGCTTTCACAGGATGATCAACTTTCTTATTCAATCTCCCAACGGACACATGCTGTAGTGAAATTGTATGAAACTGGAATATTTTTGTGCACATAGATGACCTTTTAATAGACAAAAAATGCAAAGGATTGAAAGAAAAATGAAAGAAGACTTTGGGAGGGTCTAAGTACATTTCCCCTTTTTTTCTTTTCCCTTGTCCAGTCTTACTTACAATTGCTCCTATTTTACTTCAATCCTTTCCCCCTCATCCTTGTCTTTTTAAACATTTCCCTTGAACTTTTTCCTCACATAAAGCAGGACATTATAAAAGAACAATTTGTCAAGAGCACTTAACATTTAGAAACATATATATAAAAACAAATAGAACCCAATTTTTGTAAACATATGAAGAACACATTAAAAAAAACTGCTAGCTACCAAAAATTGTATATATGAAAAATGCATGGTTCTATGTGGCAAATTTTACCATCGGATGTAATCTCTCCTTCTTCAGTGCTATCTGAAGCTACAGCATCTTCTTCACTTTCTTCTTCAAATGATGAGAGATCACTGGTATGGACAGAGCTAACGGTAATATCTGTAAGCCCATCCACGTCTGAATCTACCAAGGAACAATCTTTAAAAAAAAAAGATAAAAAATAAACACAGGAAATCTTGGCATTAGGAAATTCTCAAAGCCATTCACATATGAAAAATTTTTAAATCCACATATTTTGAAACTGTAATTAAGGAAATTTAGCTTTTTAATATGAAAGAAAATAAAAATTAATATAGGTGTTTGCTCCAAAATCTCAATGGTATGTAAATCAACTTGTAAAGACAATAAAACTTTACTAATTTGTAGCTTAAACAAACTAGAATTAGCTATGTAATAGACTGAAGAAGATTCAGTTGGGGATTTGCACTGAATGAATGAATGCATTTGAATAAACAGGTATAAGCTTATTTTCTAAACAAGAAAATTAGGGCAGAAAAGAAATATAAGCTATATTAGCTGGGAAAAAAGGGCACTTCTATTTTTAGAGTTTATGTATCTCAGCACCTTCCACAAATCCAAGTTTATCAAAAAACAAAGCAAAGTAACTACTCCATATTTTGGACAATTTTTATACCTTCTTTTGTCCCATCAAACGCCTTAAGTTTGTTCCTCTCCGAAGGCGGCTGTTTTGCACATTCTGCTTCTTTATCTTTCACTTGCTTTTCATCCTTTGTTTTTTGTAAATCTTCATTTCTTTTAGAATGGTCATATTTCTTATCAGTTTTGTCTTTCTTCTCTTTTTTTCTTTCACTTTTTTCATTGCTATCTGGTTTTTTTTCCCCTTTGTCTATTAGTTTAGCTTTTTGGTCACTGCTTTCCTGTGGGATGTCTTTACTGGATAGAAGCAAACTATTATTGTCCTTTGTGAGATTTTTTATTTCTTCAACTGGGCTAGGGAGATCATTTGAGTCTTCTGACTTTGAGATTGTTTCAAATCCTTCAATGAACGAGTCAGACAGACATTTGTCTTTGTCTGTTAGGTCATCTGTGCTTCTCTCTCGATCAAGGCCAGCATCCAGGCTTGCCTGAGACAGGAGTCTTTTTGATGTTCTTTCACTGGTCTTGGGATTTGTAGTTTCTGTTGATGCCCTGGCAGCATTTGCTTCTTGATTAAGAGAACTGATAGTTTCCAAAATGGACATGGCATCATTAGCCACATTAGCACTGGATCCAGCAGTAGGAACACCTTAAAGTGAAAGAAAGTTTAATAACAAATTTATACATAGAACAGTAGCTCTAAACTGTGAACTATAGAATGATTTATCAATGTGAACTATCAATATCTGCAAAACAATATGATCTATAATCCTCGGCATGTATTAGACACTTGATAAATTGCTTAACAATCAAGCAATTCCTATGCAGATATTACATTACTAATTGTGTCTTTACTTTCTTGGGAACAGATGCTTTAGTAAATTGAATTTTGACTCTGTGGTACCGAGAAAACTTTACAGGAAAGGCATCATATGTGATGTAACCAGCTTCTTTTTTATTGTTCTAATTGTAAATGAATGTGGCCTCAGAAGTCTTAAATTCATCTACTGGCCTGGAAAGCGGCTTTCATGAGGCCAATTAACAAACAAACCTCTTGTTGCTACTTGACCTCTCTGAAGCTACTTCTAGGTCCTCGATGTCCAACACAGAGATAAACTGACAAGTCAATTTTCCCAGGACCAAAAAAGACCCAGGGTGGATCATTCACTCCC
>JAJPUD010014916.1:0-39327 GCA_023553655.1 Myrmecobius fasciatus
AAAAAAAAAAAAGGCAATTGTTCTTTATTTCAGCAACTGAAAGTTACTTTGGGAACCTGTTGGGAGGAAAGGAGGAAAGAGCTATTCCCCCCCCCCCTTTCCTTTAATATATTCAAAGATTGGCTGACTCTCTGGGCAGAGGGACAGAGACAGAGTTTGTTTATAACTCATTGGTGCATATGGATGTGATTTCAGCCATCCCTAAAGACTTTCTTAAGACTTATTTTTATTATTTAGGAGGGAATTTTCCCTGAAGAAAATTTCCTTATTAGTTAATCAGTGATTCAAAACTTCTGCTCTTCTATTTCATTTTTATTACTTTTGCCTTTGTGATAAGTAATACTACAGAGGGTAGGAGAAACTACTCCTCTTGAGGACCAAGTAAGGATGGAAAATAAAGTCCCAGAATGAAGACACTCTATCAGCATTGAAATTGTAGACTGATACAGGGCTAGGATATATCCTGAGGACATCTAGGAACATTGCACCATTTAAGAAAATCCCCCTTCCTTCACCTGTGTGTATGGTATATGTACATTGGGAATAAAATAAATATAAATGTTTTTGCAATTATTTTGTGTTTCCATATCTTCTAAAGTACTCCAGATATATGAGTCAAAATTAATTGCTTTTTACATGTTAATAAATTTCTATTCTCTTTTGTCATATTTAAACTGCACATTGATTTCCAGGGAAATCTCAAGGAGCTAAAATATATGATATAGTACCAAATAAAACTGGCTACAACAGAGGAACCATTTCTGCTGTAAATGTCAGGGACAATAGAAGGAATGCAATTTATTTTATTATAGAATAGCATCACAGGCAAAATAAAATAGAATTTAAAGCTACTACACAGTACATAACAAATATTATCTGATTATGCCCGAAAAATTTGTTCCAGCCTCAATGTAATATATCATTTAGGTTGGGAAAATGACAATATTTTTTACTGACAAATCAAGCCTCTTGAGGAAATATTACTGGTTAATTTCTGTATTATTTGTATAAGCCTGATGCCAATCCAGGAAACTTGAAGCACTTTGGGAGAAATAACCCAAAGATTCTGTAATGACTGTATTAAATATCCTCTACCTTCTTCAAAGGTACCTTTAACAAAACCATTTTTCCAGTAGCATTGTCCAGCTCCTCCTCCTCCTCCCAGCATATTCATACTCCCATACCTAATCCTATTTCCTATCCAATTCCCACAGTACCTGTCGATCCATCTAGATCCCTTACAAAGACACATCTATAGCCTCTGGGCGTTTCTTTCCATATTTTCTCATACTTCTCTCCCAACAGTGAAACACAACAAAGTCATCCTCATTAGGCATCAAAACAAGTCAAAATATTCCAGGAAACAAAATCCTCCCAATACAGCCAAAACACTTACTACGAGAACTCAGCCTCACACTTCATCCCAAGAAGCATTTATTTCATAGTTGATTTGATTTCTTTGTGAAGTTATTTCCCCAATGGCTATTATGTATGATATGTTATTTGGTCTGCTGTGTCTTTTTGAAGAGAATTATGTGTTCATAGAATCTAGGATTTAGAGATTATCTATAACCCATAATGACAAATATCAAAATGAATAACAATAAAAACCCAAAGAAAAACAAAAAAAAAACATTTCTCCTCTCTCATCCCTTCTTGATGATAAGGCATAAGTATGAATTGTGACTGAAGTGAAGAGAACGGATAAGAGAAATATATTGGACTATTCTTTGCTTCTCCCACTATCAATTTTCTTGTTTCCTACTGATATTCGGAGCGATGAATTCATTCTTCCCAACTACTCTCTCCTGGTGTACAGCTGCTAGATATTGGTCTTGAATAGGAAAAATGAGTTCATGGTGAAAATGAAAGCCTTTTTAAATGAGGGATTCTCAACACTGACTGCTACAAAACTCGAGTTATTTCTATCCTCCACTTACTCCCCCCTTTCCTCTTCAAGAAAGACAGAAACTTGAAGTAACTCGAACTCTTCCAAGGGAGAATGAAAAACCAGTAGTGGTTTGAGACTTTGGGCAGTGCCTCATAGCCTGGCACCTAGAAGATATACCCACTGACTTCAGAGGGTGCCCCACACTCTACCCAACTTGATAACTGCCTTCTGTCATTTTTAAAGGAACAGAAATAAAAGCCAAAAAGAATGGTGCCCAATTCCTTAAATCTAATCACTGCTGATCCATCCCACCTTTGCAGAAATTTTCTACCACCTCCAGTTTTAGAACCTGATATAATGGATGACTAATAGGATGGGGTGTCTTGGAGAAAAGAAACCTACTCGGCAGCCCATTGGATCAGATCCGAAGGCTGGGTCCGGATGGCAGCTTTGGTAAACTGCTTCAGCAATTCTGGAAGTTCCGGGGGGATGCATATTTGCTTGTCTGTTTGAGGCATGATTACTTGACCTATTAGAGAGAAACAAACAAATGATCAATGGAATATATTGAATCAATTTTAAAAATCCATTTGGTATGGCTAGAGAGGTGATTAGTACTTTCTAAAAAAACACTTTTTTCTAGGTGTAGGGAAAAGTTGCCCATAGACACTCAGCTGGAAAGTCTCAATCTTTTAACCCACATTAACCAAGTAACTATACCTGTACTAGGCTCTGGGGGCAGAGAGAAAATACAGCATTTGGCAGGATAAAAAACAGCAATAGTTTGTGCTGAGTTCGGGGATAAATTCCAACAAAACTAAGAAAACTTTCAATTAACGTACAAATTTAGCACACAGAAGATGTTTCCAACAGTGCTTTACTAATTATTAGTTTTTTTAAGATGGCAATTTCATTTCTAGTTATCCAGCAAACAGAAGTTCCTTGTCACTTCTCATATTGGCTGCAAATATCTTGATTGGGGATGGTATTGGTATAGATATTGCAATTATTTTGCATAAACATTTAATTTCTTTCCATTCTAAGGTCTCATAGAAACTCATGTAATTGATCAGCCCCTCATAAGGGTATTCTATAGTGCACACTTCTGAGGCATATCCAAATAGACCTGGGGCCACACATTTCATAAAATAGTGCAAGAAAGAAGGCATATGAACAAAGGATAACGTGAAGACCTCAATAATAATTAAGAGATCTTTTCATCTAGTTTCTTTCACATTGCTTAACCTGAGACTCTGAGTACTAAGTGATTTTACTAAGGTCACTTAGCAAGTTAGTGGTAAAGTCAGTCCCAGAGCCTAGATTTCCTGATCCTTAGGTTCAATGCTTTCCCATTCCACCCCCACCCTCAATCCTGACTGACTTTTACTCTGTGCTCCAGTCCCATCTTTTCTACAGCTTAGAACCTCCAAGATAATTGGGGAGCTAATACAGCATTATGGAGAGAACAATAGATTAGTAGTCAGAGGACCTGTGTTAGAATCTGGGCTCTACTGGTGTGACTTCACTTCTCTGGCTTCCTTTCAGTTTGCTTACCTGTAAAACGAGAGAATTGTACCACATGATCTCTAAGATCCCTTGCAATAATAAGTTGAAGATCATACAATCTAAATTTCAATGCTTTATTCATATTTGGATGTGCAACTCCACAAATGAATTTTCCATCTTAAATTTCTCATTTCTGTCAATTGCAATTGCTTCTCAGTCACTAGGCTAAATTTTTTCTTAGAAATTAATTTTTTTAATAATATAGCTTTTTCTTTTTCAAAATACATGCAAAGATAGTTTACAACATATTGCAAAACCTTGTATTCTAAATTTTTTCTGCCTCCTTACCTCCCTTCTCCCCCTTCCCCTAGACAGCAGTAATTCAGTAAAGGTTAAAGATATATTTCTTCCAAACATACTTGGAAATCTTGTAAGTGTTTGTTTTCCTTTAGCAAATCACAAAATCCTTCATATCCCTTCAAAACTGATAAGAGATTGCTCCCTTTTAAGTTCCATTCATATCTCCTCTGTATTGGTTCCTTGGTCCTCATGACCTCAAATCTGGATTTCTACTTAGTATACTGCTTCCTGACTCCCACTCCACTCCCCAGTTGATTTCTCTATCTCCCTTCATTTTTTCTTAAATTCATCAATCTAATCTGTATATGGTCCTGATAGCTATCAGATTAATACTGCTAAAACTGTTTCTATCATATCCTTGTTCTGTTCAAAAACCACTTGTGCTTCTTTTTGCTATTATATTCAGGAAAGGTTAAATATCAATTCAAAACTCTTCTACCTGGCTTTCAAGACCCTTCCTAGTGTGACCTATCCAAATTAATTTCTTGTTGCTAGGCAAATTATATTCTCTTTTTTTATGGGGTCAGTCCACTGAACATATTATATTTGTTCCATTTCCCCTTCTTTCCTTGCTTTGTCCATACTGTTGTTCCTCCTTCCAAGAATGTCTTTCCCATTCCTTTGTACCTCTATAATTTCTAACTTTTCTTTAAGGAGCTACTGCCTTCATGAAAAACTCACACAACTCATCCCTTCTTTTTCTGACCTCTTATAACACCTATTATTTATACCACAAATTTTGGCACTTAAGATTCCATCTTGTTCTGTTCACTAAAGTTTCACATAAGGGTTTTGTCTCCCTGTGGCGAAACCACTTTATCACTGTTTTTAAAAAGAAGTCCACCCAAAAAAGGCTTGTTAAATTCTGTTTAAATGTTGTTTTTTTAAAAGCTTGTTCTGGAAACTGGCCCTTTGAGAAAAGAGTTTCTGCTATAAACTGAAATTATGTAGCTCCAAAGCACTCTGTATCAGAAAGAAGGCTGTAAAAGTACTGGTTGCTAAGGGAATAATTAAATTCAAATTTCAGTTCACATTAGACACAGTGAAAGTATTGATCAGAAGGGAAAAGGGAAGGCTTGAAGCAAGCTAGAAAAAGCAGCTGAAAACTTATTTTGATTGGGAAAAAAAGGAGCAACCATGGAGTTTGAAACAGAATATATAGTGGCATCCTGGTGCTAAGTAATTTTCCTCTTTTGGAGGAAACAAGAACTGAATTTGATAAGAAAAGAAGCCTAAGCCTGGCAGGAATTCTTAGAGAAGAGGGAACCTTAGAAAAGGCAAACTAACTGCTGTCTTTTAATTAGTTCACATAAGTTTCACTTGATGGACTAATTATTGCTGGCTTGCCCATGAAATGACACTAACTTAGATTTGTATAGCACTTTACCATTTACAAAGACTGAAAGATCTCTGAAATCTGGTGAAGTTATAGAGCTATGCAGTTCCCTGGAAAGGATTTTTTCACCCTTAAAATTTTTTTTTATTTTTTTTATTTTTTTTATTTTTTTAATTTTATTTGCATAACATATGTGTGGGTAATTCTTCAACAATAACCCTTACATAGCTTTCCGTTACAAATTTTCCCCCCAACTCCCCACCCCTCCCCTAGATGGCAGGATATCCACTACATGTTAATTATGTTAAAATATTGGCAAATCGAATATATGTATACATATTTCCAAACTTATCATTGGTGTGTAAGAAAAATCTTATCTACACAAACGATATATCAGATAAAGGAAACACAATGTAAGCAAACATCAATCAAGGAGTATGAGAATGTTATGTTGTGGTCCACATTTCGCATCCCTCTCTCTGGGTGTATATGGCTTTCTTCAGTGAACAATTGGAGGTGGTTTGAAACATATCATTGTTGAAGAGAGCCATGTCCATCAGAATTGATCGTCATATAGTACTGTTGTTGCCGTGTATAATGATCTCCTGGTTCTGCTCATTTCACTCAGCATCAGTTCATGTAAGTCTCTCCAGGCCTCTCTGAAATCATCTTGCTGGTCATTTCTTACAGAACAATAATATTCCATAACATTCATATACCATAATTTATTCAGCCATTCTCCAATTGAAGGGCATCTATTCAATTTCCAGTTTCTAGCCACTACAAAAAGGGCTGCCACAAACATTCTTGCACATGTGGGGCCTTTTCCTTCCTTTATGATTTCTTTGGGATATAAGCCCAATAGAAATGCTGCTGGGTCAAAGGGTATGCACAGTTTGATAACTTTTTGAGCATAGCTCCAAATTGTTCTCCAGAATGGCTGTATCCGTTCACAGCTCCACCAACAATGCATCAGTGTCCCAGCCCTCCCACAACCCCTCCAACATTCATCATTAACTTTTCCTGTCATTTTAGCCAATCTGACAGGTGTTTCACCCTTAAAATTAAGAAAAATTAAGTACTTAATCTTTTTCAAGCAGAAAAAAGGGATTACTCTAAACCTCTATTTGATAAATATTAGTATGAAAGGTGCTAAATTATGTGTTAATTTAAAAATTTTTCCCATTAGTTTTTTTCTCCCAAATAGTGAGTTTTTCTATTTGTTTGTTTGCTTGTTTATAAACACTTGGCTTCCCTGCATTCTCCAGTTGTGTCTCTTTCCCACTGTCTGTTTTTATTTTCTCCTATACTACAAAACTGTTTAGAATTTGCCCTACTAGACATTTTGAGCCATTTCAAAGAGACCCATGCCAATTGCCTAGCAATCCTTTTATATTTGCAGGGGATGGAGCACTGGCCCTAGAGGGGGCTTGAGTTAAAATCCTAGCTCAGATTCTTAGAGGCTGTGTAACTCTGGGCAAGTCACATAACCCCAATTGCCTCCCAGATAGATAATGTTAGTGTAATCATAGTAATGTCTGTTCCCGATCATTTCTAAAGCATTGATTCTATCCCTTTCCTTAGCCTTATTCTCAGTTGTTGACCCCTCTTTTTTCACTGGGATCAGAGCTGCATGGCATGTACTGCTGCATTTACTTTTGTTCCCATTTCACTGCATTTCTATTCTCCCATCCCTTCCCTCTCATTTTAGAGGAGATATTGTTGCTTCTATTTAAATATAATTGGTGCTCTTGATACAACTTCTTTCCAGCTTCTGCATGATCCATCTTGCTCTCTTATAGAAGTCCCTTCCACTCCTGCCTGCTTAATACTCTCCTTTTACCAATTTCTTTTGCAATCTGACTTCCATCCCTATCACCTTATTGAAACTGTTCTCTTAAAGGTCACACAAGAGTGATTTAAATCAAATAGACTTTGTTCAGTTCTTTTTCCTTTTGACTTCTCTGATTCATTCGATGTTAACCATGCTTCATGAAACTCTCTTGGCTTCCTCTTCTGCATTCATGTCTTTTCCCTTTTACTTCTCAAACTGCACCTTCTTGATTCTTGCTTCCTTTGCTGTTTACTTTTCTTCCTCTTTCTCTGTAACTCTGAGCTTTTCCTAAGGTTCAGTACTTAGCTCACTTTCCCCCCCTTACATTCTCTCTTCCCCAGAGAGTTCATTTATTATGTTTTCAATTATCAACTCTTAAAACTCCTCAAATCTTATATTCCATTTGTGTGTCCTATGCTTCCATTTAAATACCTCAAAATGACATTGACTTCATTATTTTACCCTTCTGGCTTACCTTCTTCTCAAATTAACACACCACTGTTTTCTATAATTCAGTTATAAACCTTGAAATCATCTTTGACTCAAGTCTGTCCTTCCTTCATTACTCATATTTAGCTAATCACAGAATTCCATCAACTTTTCCTTTGAAAATAGCATAGCTCTACCAATAGTCTGTTTCACTCTATTTCTACATGCATTAATTAGTCTAGGCCCTCTCTTCTTTTTTCTGCATTACTGCAATAGTCTTTTACTGAGAGCTTCTTCTCTCCCTCCCCCAATCAAATAATTATAAAATTCTAGGGTTATAATGACCTAAACTCTGAAGCATCTAGCCTAGTACAATCCAATTAGAAGAACTAAATCTAGTAATACATATTAAAGCCATATCTGTTAGATATCTAAACACCTTTCCCCCTCAATGACTCCAGGGTTGGGAGTCTAGCCAATAGAAATCTTCCTTTTCCATTATCCTACCACATGCATATCCATTTAGAAACTTTGCCTTTGTTTCCATTACTGTCTTCCATGCCATTAACTCAAGGCTTTAGAGAAAAGAGTAATTCTTCTTCACAAAAAAGCAAGTTGAGTTCAAACAATGTCCAGCCTTTCAAAATTACTTCACGCCTTGCTTCATACACATGATTATAGAATGAGAGAATGTTCAATTTGGAATAGACTTTTAAGATCTTCTCTCTACTCTAGCTCTCAAATTTATAGTCTGCTGTTCTCTATCAGATATTTCAATTTAATTCAATAAGAATGTATTGTTTCTACTATATATTGGCAGGTGTTAGAAGCTAAAGGGACAATGATAAAATGAAAATAATTTTTTGCTCTCAAGGCACTTATTTAGGGGGTGGGGTAGTAATACAACACAAACAGAAAAATAACAATATAATTTGATGTGGAAAAGAAAATACTAACATCTAAGAATATTTAATAGCCCTGGATTCTGAATCAAAAGGACCTGGGTTTATATCCCATTGCAGACATTAACGTTACTTTGAACAAGTTATTTAAATTATCTGTGTCTCAGTTTCCACACCAGCAGACCCTCAATAAGCAGAGAGTCTATCAACAGGACCATATTTGATTATTTTTTCTATCTTGATAGTACCAGTGCAAGCTTGTACTCCTGTGACATTGCCCTTTAGAGACCAGAATTACTACCACTTAGCATTGGTGAATCATCATAGTAAGACTTGAGTGGAGGCTAGAGGAAGTATAAAAACTACATAAAATGGGGCAGCTATTGCACACCACATACATTGTATGAAGAAATACATTTGACTAGGATCTTGCATTCTCTTTTGTCCTTAATATCTAGTGAACTTTGGACAAATTACTGAATTTCAGTCTCAGTTTCTTCATCTGAAAATGTGGGTAATACTCCTCTACCTATTACATAGGATTACTTAAAGATAAAATAAATGTATATTAAAACATGATGAAAAGAATAAATTATTTTGCTTACAGAATTCGGGTTCAGATTGTTGGCAATGTAACATATCTCATATTTAAAGAGATTTTTTCCCAGTGATCTTTGGGTATGATGGAGCAAGGGTTGTAAAGAGCATTGGGTCAGGATTGTCCAAATTCACACCAGGTGACAAAATATTCCACTTTACATAGTTCAGTGGGAAAAGCCTTTCTTTGAGACTTTGCCTATAACACTGTAAAAATTAGGAGGATCATATCTCTGAAGGAAAAAACAAAATTAAAACTCCTATTTCTGATCAGGGCCTAATAGCTGATAGAACTAGCAGGTTTACTTGTAAAGGAAAAACAATTGAGCATTTATAGAGTGTATACTTTTCCCCAGGACACATTCATAGCTTCAAATCTTGTTAAAAGAGATGATGAGACTAGTGAAAGTTCATCTATTTGAATGTGGGTTTTCAATAGTCTGTGGAGCTGTGAGAAGCACTGCCAAGGCTCTGCATGGATGACTTCAGTGACAAAACTGAATCAGTTATTTATAAAACAAAACAAAACAAACCCCAGAGCATTGGTGTTTTGTAAACGATAGAGCATATAGATTTATTTTCAACCATTCCACCTCTAGCCTCTTAACCCTTCTAAATAATCCAATGCACTTCTGCCTGATTTTTTTGACTGGATCTGTGATTTCATTGGTGCCAATAAACCTTCCAATACAGATTAATACCTTCTCTTCAATTTATAGTCTTAGTTGTCTAGAGTACCTTAGTGGTTAATGACTTATATAGGGTGTGTACAAAGCCAGCATGTGTCCCTCAAAGGAGGGACACAGAAGGCTGGCTACTTTTCCACTGTCTTTCTAACCAAAGCTGACTGACTTTTCTCTTGCCTGATTTTATCTTCCTTAATGAAAAGCTTTGGTTATCTCATTTATTTTTTAACAAACCCTTCAATGATTTCCCTATTTATTTATTTATCAAATAACTTATTCTGCAATTTGAAACTTCACATTTTGGCTTCAGCTTGCTTCATCTCACAACTGTTTTTCACATTCTCTATGTACCAACCAACCTAGACAATTTACCTTCTCTTGAATATAATTTGTGCTTTTCCATTCTTATACCTTTGCTTCCACATCTCTCCAGATGATTCCCTTTTCAACTAACTACATCTGATAAAATCTCCTCTAGCCTTCAAGACTGAATTCAAACATCACTGCTTCCATAAAGTATTCCTTAATCCCATAATTAGAAGAGAAGACCTTTCCAGGCTTATGGATTGAATTAGGATATTGTTCTTATTCACATATACCATTTTGTACTATATGTATCTGTGTATATAAATAAGATTTCATTGGTCCAAATGTATATGCCATGGAACATGCTTATAATTGACAATCCTGTGAGAACCAAGTCATGTGTGATTTCTAGTCATGTGATATTCAGATGCTAGAGGGCTTTCACTTCCAGATTATGAAGAGTCTCCTTACTGGCTATAAACCTGAAGAGCCATGATTTATGAATATATAGAAGAGATTAACTACTCTCTTTCTTTCTACCTATGAAGATTATTTCAAGCTGATTCCTGAGAGGGGGGTAGGAGAAAATTATGGTTTGCCCTATTTCCAACCCAGTCTCCACAGGGCTATAAAAGCATAGCATCTAAGAGTGATGTCTTTTTTTTTGTTTTCTTCCCTAATCTTAGGGAAATTAATATCTTTCAAAATCAACAATCTTCACCTACACTTAAGACAGAGCCTTATGAATTCAAGACATTATGGAAGTGCTGAGTCCTAATGAATTGGAGCTCAATGGTAACAAGGAGAAACCACAAATTACCCCAATATTCCAGATAAGGAAAGCCTTTGACAAGAGAATCAATCTCAGCCTGACCATTGTACTATCAGAATGTACTTGGAGTTGTTTAGACAGCACAGAACTGAAACAAAATGTAAGATACCTAATTAGTAGTCTTGTAAAGTGGTTTATGTTCTCATGAGATTTAAGTGTCAGCATTATAGCAGATCTTAATAGTAGTTATAAGAAGTTATTTAATACATTTCAGGTTATTCCCTTTAATACTTTCTGTGGGTCTTTTATGTTTAGCATTTCTTTTCTGTGTGTAAATAAATTACTTTTCTTATATCTGATATAGCGTTTACTGAGTTTATACCCTTTTACTTCTCTCTCTCCGGGAAAACTCTAGATGTGAGCTTAACCCAAACTATAAGTAAATTTGCTCTGGGGCTCCAGGGTATTGGTGCTTAATGAGCCAAAGAATGTATAAAAAATGAATTTAATCTCTTCTTAGAAGCCTGGCTTCCAGGATTGCTCCCAGTTCAAATTACATGACTGGTTATAGAGCAAGTAGTTAACAAAGTACCTTAATTTCTTCCAGCCAAGTGGCAGCACTTCAGTTTTAGGTGGGCACACATCTTATCTAGTACTTCCCTTAAAAAGCACATTTCTTTTTCTATTTTGTTTTTGCTTTAATCTTATCACTTCAGCATCATCGAGATCATTGTCATTAGAAAGCATTAACTAAGCAACTATTTTTGGTATAGAATTGAGATAGCTTTTTAATTTTACAGAGGGAACAAAGGAGGAAAAGATCTAGCTTTAATACCTTTCTTTACCACCTCATGGACCTGAATTTATTTTTAAAACATGAGAAAATTGAGCTCAATTTTCTTTAAGGCTACATAAGTGTGTATTCATGCCCTGATATAACATACATAATATAATTACTTACAAATGTTATGTCTTATTTGTAAAAGGTGCCTACTGGTACTTTGGAATGCTGTTACACTCAATGGAAGGGAATGTTTTATGTACTCATATTCAGAGAACTATATAATTGCTTAAAATCAAATAAAGAGTTAATATGTTCCAACAGAGTAAGGAGTTTGACTCAAATGAGCTGACCTATTCTAAATAAAACAATGAGCCCATTAGAGAGTATGTGCCTTAATTATCATGTATATACTTATTAAGTTTCTTCTTCCCCACTTTTTACTCCTTAATGGACTGATTTGGTTCTGGCTTTGTTTCCCCAACTTCTAACACATTCTCTGGCATATAGTAGATTCTTTTTGGACTACATTGGATTGGTTTGATTTGGTTCACACGGGTATTAAGTACAAGGGATAACATTTTTGGGGTTTATTTCAGGGGCAACAGGGAAAAAATGACCCCAAACCTTCCAAAGTTGAAAAATTACAGTTATTACTTTCTATCCCTTCACAGTAAATCTAAGTATAGAAAGGTCATTTTAGATTTAATCTGGTCTTCCCCTCTTCCTTTTTTCTTCCACATGATTTCAAGTTGCTTATAGCTTCATTCCCATAGTACAGACAACCTTAGATTAGTTGAGCTTTCTTACTTCTGGGCAAGATTACCTTCACTCAGTTCAGACAGCTAAAAGGAGTCAGGGGAGGTCTTTTTCAAGTTTAAAGTTCTTCAGATTCCAAGTCCTTACCTAATCATTTATTACAGTGCTTAGTTCTTGAATCAATCCTGCAAAATCAATAATTATCTCTTAAATCACTGTCCCTTCTCACTGCAATCTGTTATTTACTGATATTCACAGGTATGTTGCTGCACATCAAGTGATTAGCAAATTTAGACTGCTCGTAACACAAAACAGACTTCCATTTGCACTCTTCTTTAGCTTGGGTGAGAGGTTATGAGTAAAAATATTGTGCTACAGAAAAGGCCAGGTTCTGCAAATTGATATTGGAGATACCAGAGTCCAGAAAGTAACTCATCTGGTGTGCAGGGAAAGCTTGCCTAAGATAAGAGATGGGAGGTGGGGAGACAGAAATTGCAGGTTCCTAGCTCCTATAAACAGAAACTCTGGAAGCCCAGGTTGCTACCGGGGAAGTATGTACTGGGATAGAGTCCAGGTAGGACAAGGCCAGGGATGTTCATTTTTGGGGTTGGGGACTGTGGGGTGGGAAGGAGGAGGAGTTTAATGAGGAGAAAAGAGAAAGAGCCATGTAATTTGGTAGATCTATTTTACCTAATTGTTACTGCTAATGTATTTTATGGATTGCATGACCAAAAAAAGGATTAAAGATGGGATCTTTAAAGGTGACATTAAGGAATTGTCTAATAGGAACAAAAGATAGGCTGATCATATGGGAAGGGTAAGCAGTGACTAATGGATAACTAGAACCTTTCCTGTTAAGATAAAATGAAGATGACATATTGGGTAGACTCCCTTGTCCCCATTCTTTCAGGAGGATTTGGATAAGAGTATCACACAGGATGAGTTGTAATATGTACTATTAAACTGACCTTCCAAATCAATTAAATCATAGGTCAATTGGCCTATTCTTGCTAAATGAATGCTAAGCTCTCTTATTTCTAACTACCCAAAGTACCACTATAAGTACAGGTTTCATCCTCTAGATTTCAGCACCTTGGGGCCAAGTCCTAATTATAGTTTTGGGAGAAACACATAAGTGATGTGTCTATGTATTTAGGCCTAACTAATTGGGTCACAGCCAACATTTAGAGAACACATTTAATGTTAGCTGGAGCCTCATATCTGAAAGACAACAAAATAGTTATGCTGGATATGTTTTTGATGTGTAGTTTGTCTGGCCCAAAGTTTCTTAAAATATGGGTCATGACCCCACGTGAGATTGCATAAATGAATGTGGGGATTGTGAAAAATTTGGCAAGAGTAAAAGATTTTTAAACACAAAGAATCTGAGGTTTTCTGGCAACACTTGCTCAGCACCATGTTACTTCACTGCAACCATGGTTCTGAACATGCAGCATTCACACTTTGTTCTGTGCATGCATGAACGCTGCCAGAAACATCTTGACTCAGATTGGAGATGCAGTCATGCAAAAATTTCTTGAGTGCAAAAGGAAAGGGAATGGTCTAGCTTTACAGAGTCCAGGCTAAGGAAAGGGATTAGAGGAATGGATAATTCAGAACAATAATTCCCAAACTATTTATTGTTTTAAATGATTATTCTCTGGCTCCTTGATTGGCTCCTCTCTCTTCTGCCATCCTCTAAATATAGGAACCTAAAGAAGTATTATCTTTGGCTGATCTTTTCTTTTCATATTCTCTCTATAATTGACATCATCTATTCTTACTACTATTCAGATGACTTCCAAAATTATATTTCCAACTTCTATACTTTTTTGTGAGATTCAGTACTCATATCTTCAACTTTTTTGCTATGTATTGTCACCTGGATGTCTCACTGACACCTCAAACTTAAAATATCCAAAACTGAAGTTTTATTTCCCACCCCAACCCCCATTTTCCACTTCCTCCAAATTTCAGTTACCTTTTATTTTTCCTTTATTCTCTTCCCACAGTACAATCAGTTGCTAAGTCCCACTGCCTCTAACTCTCTAATGTCTTTCATCTGTCCCCACTTCTCTTTCCACTGCCATGATCCTAATTAAAGCTCTAGTTCTATGATGGCTGTTATATTCTTACAAGTATCCCTGCCTCCAGCCTCTCCCTAATTTCATAATATAATCTGTATGATATTGTGGGATTAAACTTTCCAACAAACATCTCTGGTCATATCACTCCCTCAGCTTAAAAACCTTCAATTGCATCTAACTGCATATATAAAATAATATATAAGTCCCTTTTTCTGGCATTTAATCATCTTTGAATTCCTAATCAGTGTTTTGCTCATAGTAGGTGCTTGATAAACCTTTGTTCAAATGAATTTGACTCTGCAATGATTCTGAATCTTCCCGCTACTTATCTGATTTGCCTTTTTTTTTTTAAATTACTTTGTCTCTAGTTGATGTAAATGAATTTTCACTGGGCATCTTAGGGCAAGGAAGATATCGACATAATAGTGTGGAAGGAATGAGGAAGCTACATTGAGAATAAATATTGACCATTGTGACAGTAATATGGAGTTTATTGTACTTGCTATATTTATAGGAAGAGTTTGATTCTTTCATTCTTTGATTCATTCTATATATATTTATTAAGTTCCTAGTCCTAGAGGAGATAGGAAGTTTACCTTAAGACATGGTCCCTCCTTTCATGTATCTTATAGTTTAAGATGGAGATTAGCTCCATTAGTATAAAAATACAAAGTACTACATGATAAATGAGTTAGAGGAGTTATACAAAGAAATGCTAAAGTTCAAAGGGAAGGTCCTTACCAGGATCAATCAGGGAAGTCTTTCTTGGTGAGATGATTTCTTAGTTATCTGACATAAACAATAAGGAAATCTATCTTCCCTAAATATAGCTATAGAATGTTACTGAAAAACCTCCCCAATTTTTTCCAATATAATGACCATTACCCATATTTCCAGTGTTTCATATGGCTACACAGAAAGAATCTAGGAAGTCTTTCTAAGGTCTTGGCAAGAAACTGGTGATAATGGAGGCAGAGATAGTATATTTTCATCATTGCTATCAAGAGAAGGCAAAGACTTCAGAAGAAAAGAGGCAGTTTTGAGAAATGAACTTGGTACCTGAAATTGGAGGTATGGATAAAATCTAGAAATGATATATTCTTTGCCAAAAATAGAAAATATTAATAAAGTATGGAGTGATGGACTGTACTAATGGTGAAAATGTCTTTGCTTACTCTTAAAAAGCTAATAAAAATGGATATAAACTGTAAAGAAAAAGCAAGAAAACTGAATATATCTATATTTGTGCCAAACTAGGTGCTGTAGAGAATAATTGCTTTGTAGAAAGATGTTCAGTAAAACACGGCACAAAATTCAGTAATGTCATCAGCAATAAAACCCATGGCCTCAGATATCTATACAGAAAGGCACAAAAACCTGGTAGGTTACAAGCAGAGGTAAATTTGTCTCAAAGTTATTATTAATGCATTGTAAGATGGGATCTATTGCTCTAGAAGAGTATTATCTTATATAAAAATAACAGAAAAGACAAAGCACCCTGAGGCTGGGAGTGGGGCAGAGGAGTGGCATTATGTGTTAAGAAGATATGCTTTGTGAGGAAATCTAGGAGCCAGAGTAGGGGAAGAGTGGTGGAGAAAATTTAGTTTAAGGTCAACAGAGGGAGAAACAGAAAAGATATTGTCATGGGAGATTGCTTGAGTGAACCCAGACAAGAGGAAGTAAACAAATGAGAAATATTGGCAGGGAGTTAATGCTAGAGTAGGGATTTCAAATTTCTGAACCTCCAAAACAAAGTGCCTAACAATTTTTGGCTTGCCTTAATAATAATTTCAGCCTTCAAAAGATGGAGCAAGTGATGAGGGTGACTTGCTAATCTTGACATGGTTTTTAATCATAAGGAGAATTTGGCTGCTGAAGTGGAAAGGTGAGGTGAAGTAGAAGTGACTGCTCCATTTTATCCTTGATGGTGATAGAGGACAGCCAGGTATAGTCTGATATGCAACCTAGATTTGGAAAGAGTGGCTTAGAGAAAGGTTAGGTAGGATGCCATCAACTAAAAATCTACAGGAAAAATTAACCTGGGAAGGATGGAAAAATTTCAAGAATGAAAACTTGAAAAAAATAAAAAAAAAGAATAAAAAACTGAAAACACAAAAAGACACAGTTCTGATGGAAGAAATGGGGGACTTGTCAAAAGAGACCAAAGTAAATACAAAGGCTACCAACTTATCAAATTATCCTCACCAGAATGAGGTGGTGTAGCTAGGACACTGGATGGCAGAATCAGGATCCAGAAGGATTTCTGATAGGGTAGAATTCTGAGCTGCTTCTAACAAGATGAAATTACATGATAATAAATGAAAAATCCCATTCATTGTACTCAGTGTTGGAGTTTCCCAGGGATCTATCTTTGGTTCGGTGCTGTTTTAACATTTTTACCAATTCTTTGGAGAAAAAGGAAAGGGAGAGCCAGCCCAGACGCTAGGAAGACCTATGCGTTCAAGTCCCATCTCTGGGACATCTTGGCTTTGTGACCTCTGGGGAAAAGTCAGGAAAGCTTCCAATGTCCTAGGCAACTTGTTAAAAAGTTGCCCTAATTTGAGACTAAGTGGCAGAGAAAGAATCTTTAACATCTTTAACAGATAAGATACTGGGATAGCTGTCATGTTGGGTGTTAGTCAATCTATATATTAGCTTTTCTTCCCAGAATTATATCTTAACTAATTGGAATTTAATAAAATGATATTTAATAGAGACAAATTAGGTTTTATACCGGTTAAAAAAATCAACTTCTTGAGTACTAGGGAAGGTGGGGCTAGACAGCAGTTTGTCTGGAAAGATCTGAAGCTTTTAGTGGACTGCAAAGTCATTATGATTTACCAGAGTGCTATGATAACCAAAAAAGAAAGCTTGATTGGAGGACCCAGAAAGTGGAGATTGAAGACCTATTAAGAGGTCATTACTATTGTCCAGAGGTGGAAATGAAATGTTGTGGTTCAGTATTTTGGTTTTCAGGACCTCATTTGGCAAAGATATTGGAGTAATTTGCCATCTCCTTTTCCAGCTCATTTTACAGATGAGTAAACTGAGGCAGACAGGGTTATGTGACTTGCCCAGGGTCACTCAGCTAGCAAATGTCTAAGGTTAGGTCTGAACTCAGGAAGATGAGGCTTTCTGACTTCAAGGCCAGCACTCTATCCACCCCGCTGCTGTGGTTATGAGATTCTGTAGGATTAATGGCAAGAGAGGGAAAATAGGGGATCTGTCTAAGAAGCTGAACCCGTAGAGTTGACAACACTAGCGGAGTATTCTACATAAGAAACGATAGACAGAGAAGAGCCAATGGTAACTCAGTTTCCAACATGGAAGCCACTGAATGACAAGATAGTGGTGAAACCACAAGGTGGGATATGTTGAATTTGAGGTGCTGGTGTCACATCCAGGTGGAGATGTCCTGTAGGTGGTTGGAGATTCGGGCCAGGAGCTCGAGAGACGTCAAAACAATAGAAAATTCGTATTAAAAAAATCACAATAACGGGATGCCCTTAGGTTATATGGTAGGACTTTCTGCCCTACCAATTCGCCTTGGATTGGGGAGCTTCTCCCAGAGCTCATTCCTGGGGTCACATGCCCACCCAATCCATCTTGCAGCCCCTTCAGCAGCTTGGGCCAGGGGGGGTGAGCGCTCCGATAGGGAAGGTGCTTTCAGACCCACCCCGATCCCTCCCCGGGTTGCTACCTGAAGCTCGCTCCCAGACGGGCTCAGTCTCGCTGCTGGCTGCACCGGCGCCAAGCCACGGGCGGGGTGGGGGAGGGGAGAGACAGGCGCCTCGCACCCAAGGCGGAAGGAGAGCCGCAGCACCTTACAGGGAAGGGCGGAGCAGATGGGGGTGGGGCGGGGAGGGCCCCCTTTGTTTGCACCTTTACTTTGCTTGACAACCAAGTGCGTGGCTTCGCCCACCTTACCAACCATTGAGGGAGAGGTGGAGGACTGCAGAGAAAACGTCACAAACATACCCTCGTCAGGCCCGGCTCAGGGTGACCAGGGGAAGAGATGTAATGGGGATGTTCTCGAACTCGCGACCCAGGAATCGAAACTGGAAACTACTTGTGGGTTTACTGAGCTAGTAGTTAAAGGAAAGGTTTTAGAGGAGGGGAAACCATCCCTGAAGTTTGAGACTGGAAAGGACCAAAATACCCCCGAATACACAGGACGAATCTGGGCAAGCAGGATTACTCTTCCCGGAGGGTCACTGAGGCCAGAGATCAGCAAGCAGATTCCCGGCTTTAGGGGAAGGAGGCCAGGGAAGCCGTAATAGCTGCCCATGATTTTCGAGGAAGGGGAAATGAACCTAGATGGGAGGGAGTTAGTGATTAGCAACGGACACGTAGCCCTGGATGGCCTTTGAGGCCCCCCCACTGCCTCTTGAGATTCTATGTGTCTGAATTCAGCGTAGCTAAGAATCCAGCTTGTCCCAGGTCAGTTAAAGGGACTGTTGTACCGACAGGTCCGGGGTAAATGCTTAACCACCGTCTCTCTGGGGATTTAAAAAAAAAATTGCCCTCCTGACACACTATTACATTTAATCTGCATTGTTAACACAAATCTAGACGATCAAATCAACAATAAATCAAGCCCCACTGCCAATTGGAGGTGTAGATGAAAAATTTTACTATCTAGTTAGAGCACATCTCTGAGCATGGGAAATGTCATGGAGGCAAGTGTGGGGCAAAGCCCAGGCTCTTTATCAAGTATTTCCTACATGCCAAACATTCGCGACAAATGGGAAATCCAGCTCTCAAGGACCTCACTTTTTATATTAGAGCTTGTTGGAAGTGGTGGGTAAATATGATAAGAGTTGTGGGAAGGAGAGGTAAACGGTGATCGCACATCCGGCAGAAAGCAAGACTCCCCAGGCTACTTTTCCTTTCCCCCACCCCCTTCCTCCTCCCTCCTCTCTAGATGTCCCTGCTCATATTAGTTTTCAAGTCATTTATACTTTCGTTTGAATTTAGTGTAAATTCATTTTTATTTTGTCTAAAAGTTATTTTTTAAGATTTTTCTCTATTGTGCAATTTTTTTCTTTTTGGATTTTTTGTAGTAGGAAGGATTTAAGCTAGATCTAAGTCAATCTCTTGACCGGATTCTGAGAAGTTGGACTAAACTAGAATCTATTTAGAGTATCAGGTTTTTGGGGAGGAGCACTCTTCAATGAACAAGGATTTATTGAAAGCCTACTATGTGCTCAGCTTGCTCATCCACATGAATTCATTGAGCAGCCATTGGAAATGCTTATTACCTTTACAATTTTGATAAATAGTATTGAAATGGCAATTGTGACCAGGTCCTCTCTCTCTTCAGCATGTAAAATATATAAAGAGATACATTTCATTTAGCAGTATATTTATAAGAAATGAGGTTTGTCAGGTTATAGAATCAAAAATTTAAACCTAAAAGGACTTTAGAAGCACCTAACCCTCCCGACTTCCTGTTTTACAACTGAGAATTGGAAGGTGCCTTACCTGAGATCTCATTTAGAAAAATCCTGACTCCAAATATAATACTGATTCCACTACATCAAGCTGCCTTCCTGAGTAACAATTTTTTTTATCTTTCTTATTAAGTGCTCCAGCCTTTAAAAAATTTTAATTATTTTAACAAAAAATTTTAACAATTAGGAAAAAGCAGCTTAAGTGATGCAGTTCATGGTGCTCTGGGTCTGGAGTCAGTAAGACAAGTTAAAATCTAGCCTCAGATAGTCATTAGTTGTGTAACTTTGCAAGTCACTTTAACCCTGTTTGCCTCTGTTTCCTTATCTGTAAAATGAACTAAAGAAGGAAATGTCAAACTACTCCAGTATTTTTGCCAAGAAAATCCCAAAAGGGATCACTGAGAGTCACAAACAACTGAAACGACTGAGCTAAATACAAGAAAACCAAGATCCTTCTTCTCTTGAGATTTCTTCACAATTTACTCTTCTTTTCTCTTGGACTACTTCTTTCCCTTTGTGCCTTCCATTGTCTTCTCCTGATTCCTAATACTGGGGTGCTCTCTGTTGTCAATCTTTTCTTTTTGGCCTGAGAGTTCTTTTACTTCAACGATCATTTCTTTACAGATGTATTCCTACATCCAGATATAATTTCTGAGCTTCAGTTTTAATTTCTCACTGCTTCATAGGATCATAGATTTAGAGAAAGAAGGAACTTGGAGGTAACCTAGTACAATTTGTGCATAATACAAATGAGGACATTGAAGCCCAAAGATAATTTGCTCAGTCACAAAGGTCACATAATTAATAGCAGAGTCAGAATTTGAATTGAGATTCTTGACTACAAATTTTGTGTTATTTTTCCATGATACCAGTCTTTCCATCTTCTTGTACTGCCTTTTCTTCAAACTGAACAAGTCTAAAGTCAAACTTATCTTTCCCCCTAAATCAGTTCCAGATTTTCCTGTTTCTATCAGTGGTCTCAGTCTTCCAGTTACCCTGGCTTAAAATCTTAGTCAACTATTTTCTCTCTTTCTCTTTTCATCTACTAATTAGTTATAAAATTCTATTTTTACTTTTCACACTTTTTCTCTTCCTAAACTATTATAACAATCTCCTAAACAACATTTTTTCTTTAATTGACAAGCATTTATTAAACATCTGCTATGTACCAGACACTGTACTAACTTCTGGAAATACAAAACAATAGTAGCGAACTCTTCCTTCAAGAAATTTGTATTTTAATATTCCAATCCAGTCTACCTACCAGACTAGGAAACACAACTAGGCAGATATCACTGCTTATTCCTTGCCTCTTACACTCCCCACCCCAATAATTCAGTTCAAAGCATTTATTAAATAACTACTGGTAAAGCATGGTTCTAGGTGCAGGAGATAAATAAAGCATTAACTGTCCTCAAGGAAATTATTCTCTGCTGAAGTAGGGGAGAGGAAGAGATGCAATATGTACATAGATAAATACAAATTATATACAAAGCAATTGAGGGGGGTTGCAGTAAGTAACAACTGGGTATATTAAGAAAGGCATCAGTGGTTTTCCATTAATATACATTGAGTCCAAACTCTTGAGCAAGTGTTTACAACTATCTCCCCAATCTTATCTTCTGTTACTCTCCTACACAAACATCTGAACACAGACTATTCATTATTCCCTGAATAGAGTACTCAAATTTCTAACTCTGCTTTGCTTCTAGCCTTTTTTCTTGGTCTAGATTATCTATCTATCTACTTCCTCCCATACTCTCTTCCAGTTCAAAATTTAAGTTGCATTCTCAGATCAAACCATCAGTGATCATTCTCTCTCTCTCTCAGGCAATTAAGTGACTTGCCCAGGGTCACACAGCTAGGAAATGTTAAGTGTTTAAGATCAGATTTGAATTCAGGTCCTCCTGACTTCAGGGCTGGTGCTCTATCCCCTGCACCACCTAGCTGCCTCTCTCTTTTGAGCTTCTAATCCATAGTAACATTTTTTACCATTCTTGGAACTTAGCATGTGTTGCCTATGTTGTTTTGCGCTTTATCTGTTTTGGGGACTGTATGCCACAGACCAAAGAGACCCCAGAGAGTAGACAGATCTTAATTATTTGCTTTAACTATCAGAGAAAATAAGATCTTACCCTTAGCCACTAGGGGTCAGCATCAGCACTGCCTTCCCTCCCTCCCCACCCCACTTCCCCCTTGAGGATTGTGATGGGGAGGAACATGGTATCCTCAGCTCGGTATTCAGGATTAGTTGCCTTCTTAACTATGTGATCTTTCTGACTACCATTGTCATTGACCTCCCCTATTTTAGTCAATTGAAACACCCTGATCAATTTGTATTTACTTTGTCTTCTGAGTAGTAGCAAGCTTCCACAACTTGCTCCCCTAAATCTGGCATTTCTGAGGCACTACTGAACAAGGTATGAAAGCTCTCTTCCATGGTGTACTTTGTCTCCATCCAGTTCAGTACCACCCTTGCCTAGTCTCAGTTTTTGTCTGCCTTCCCCTTCCACTTTGCTTTTTAGAACCTCAATGATATCCTCAATAAATTCCTTCTTGTATTAGGTTTCTCCCTCTTGTATTCTATCTCCATGTGCATATAGAAGCCTTTTTCCAGGTGATACCTACTCACCTCTTTATCAGGTTGCTCCTTTTTTTCAGCCCTCTACCACAATAGACCAAGAATAATAATAATTGATTTACTCTTTGTTTCCTACTGCCACTTCCAGGTCCTTCTTCTACCTTTAGCCAACAATCTCTTTTCCTTTTAGTTGTGCTCCAGCTATCTGTAGCATCCTATCCATATTCTTGGTATTTACATATATGAACATTCATATCACTATCCCTTCTTTCTCAAGGAACATGGAGTTTCTCTTCATCTTAACACTTTTCATTTGTGCCTAGGGACTTCAATAGTCACATAGTGGCCCCTCATAATGGCCTCCAAATTAATCGGCCTCCTTGAGTACTATGAATTTCATCTTTACTCCATGTCAGCCACTTACAGGATTCTAGACTTCACCATCTCCTAAGGTAATGAAGAAAGAGGCAATGTAGCAAAAGAGATGGGAAGATTTGCATTTGAGTCCTTCCTTAGACACATTAATTATCTTTGAGTCTGATCTGAAACTTGGAAGTACAGTACTCAGATTATAATAGCCCCCGTTCTTAGACCTCTTCTTGTGTTTTACTTCTCCTGAAGCTAATTTTCCTCAAAACTGTGATCTCCAGTTCTTCTAGTCCATTGCCCTTCTCCTGGGCTCACTTATTTTCTTCAACAGTCTTCACTCGGTAGACCTGAATTTCAAATTTGCTCCCCTTGTTCCTTCTGCTGTGGTACACATAGAACAGGTCACTGCCTATCTGCCTTTCATTTCCTCCTCCTGAACTGCTGAATCCTAGTGAAGGAAATCATAAACTCATTCTGGCTGGGGCCTAGTCGAGGTTCATTTCATTTAATGTCAATGAGGCTCTCAATGTTGTACAGCAATCCTTTTATTTTTCCCTGATTTTCTGTTATACTATTGGTAGTGGCTATCTCCAAATTTCTCTCCTCTAAAGGTTTTGAAGCCAGCCTCAACCCCTTTCCAGCCTCAATTCCTTTCTCTCAACAGATCTCCTACTTAGCTGAGAAAATCAAGACCATCTTTCCCAAGCTTCTTAATCTCCATCTCAATACTTCAACACTTTTATTTGCTCCATCATCTTTTGTCGCCTCTGTACTATTTCTGTCTCTCTGTCTCTGACATTCTCTCTCTGTCTCTGTCTCTCTCTTTCTCTCTGTGTCTCTGTGTCTCTTCATCTTTCTGTCTCTGTATCTGTCTCTATCTCTATGTGTCTCTATTTCTCGGTCTCCTCCTGTTTCAATCTTTGTCTCTGTCTTTCTGTCTCTCCATGTCTGTCTGTTTCTATCTCTGTGTTTCTCTCTCTTTTTAAAACTTTTATTCCAAGTTAAGGGGCAAAGATTTATTATAATTGTAATGCCAACTGAATGGGCTAAAGTTCCAAGGGAATCTAGCAAAGTGCCCAATGTAAGAAGATACTATGCTACTTGACAGGGGGCTAATTTCCAAGGGAATTTAGCTATTTCTCTGTCTCTATCTCACTATCTATCAGTCTACTTCTTTGTTTCTTTATCTCTCTGTCTCTGTCTTTAATCATATTCTATCTAATATATTCTCTTCTGTTACCTCAAAACAGTATCAGATCATCCCTAGTTTTAAAAGTCATTATGTGGGGCAGCTAGATGGTGCAGTGAATAGAGTGCTGGACCTGAGTTCAAATTTGACCTCAGACACTTAATACTCCCTAGCTGTGTGACTCTGGGCAAGTCATTTAACCCCAATTACCTAAGCAAAAAAATAAAATAAAATAAAAATAGAAGTCATTATGTGGCTGTGACATAATTTATATCTTTCCTCTCTTTCACTGCTAAGCTTCTAGAAAGAGTTGCCTTTACTCATCATCTCTACATCTTCACCAGTAATCTACTTCTGTATTTTCTGCAGCCTGGTTTTTCAGTCTTTCCACCTTATTGAAACTATTCTTTTTTGTGTTTTCTACTAATTTCTTAGCTGTTAAATCCAATAGCCTTTAAAAAAAAGTCATTATCCTGCTTCATGTCTTACTAGCTTCCTGCATATGTGCTCCTTCTTCCCTTGACTTGACTTTGATCTCTCCTGATTTTTCTCTTACCTTTCAAAAATTCTAATTCAAGCTATTTTTCTTGATCTCTATCCATCTCTTTTTTGTTCCTAAGGCTTTATTCTTAGGCACTATACATATTCTCCTTAGGAAATCACATCTGCTTTAATAGGTTCAGTTATCTCAATATGTACATAAATTTTTCAAACCTATATATTTGGTCCAGATTTCTCATTGGAAAAACACTCTAGCACTGCCATCTCTTGCTAGACATATCTACTTGCTTGCTCCATCAACATCTCAGACATGTCAAAACAGATCTCATTTTCATTCTCTTTTTTAAACCTGCTCTATCTACCAAACTTTCATACCTCTTTTGTAAGTACCATTATTACAAGTGAAAAATTTTGTAGTCAATTTAATATTTTTCCCCATGTTCCATTCCCCCCTTCAATTAAATATTTTAAATTCCAACTCCACATCTTTCACATTTGTCCCTTCTCTATCCCTATATGGTGAGAGTCATATATCACCTGTTATCTGAATTATTGGAGTAGATGTGTAAATGGTCTCCCCACTGGTCTCTCCTCCTATTGCTTCTCCTGCTTAACCTATCTGCCAATCAAAGTAATCTTCATGAAGCTCAGGTCTGACCATATTACTCTCAAAAATCCTCAGTAATTTCCTCTAATTTTGGGGATAAATTAAAACTCCTAAGTTTGGCACTTAAGGCCTCTACCATGTAGCTGCAAACCTACTTTTCTATATTTTTTATTAATCCTTCTTATGAATTTTACATCCCAGTCACATTAAAAATTTTTATTTCCCAAACTTAGCATTCCTTTTCCTGAATTTGCTTTTGCACAGACTGTCTCCATGTCTGAAATATGCTTCTTCCTCATATACAACTCTCAGAATTGTTATTTCCCTTCAGGACTCAGCTTAGGTCTCATCCTTTTGGAAGTCTTTCCTGATCCCGGTCCTCCCACTTCCCAATCATTAATATTTATTCTCCCCCCAATATCCTGTATTTACTTGTCTTCATTCAGCGAATGTTAAGTTCCCTGAGGGCAAAGGATTTTTTTCTCATTTTTGTCTTTGTATTCTTAGCATCTAGAACAATTTCTTTTTGTACTCCTCTCCCCATGTCCTCTCTACTCTTAGTTAACATCTCCAGTTTCTTTAACTTATCTTTGGATGGCATGATTTCTTGTTCCTTCTCTCTTTTGGTTGTTCTGTTCTAAAAGTATTTTAGTTTGTTGATGCATTTCCTAAAATGTGGCACTTTGACTTGAACAACATAGATGAGAATCTACCAGAGCAGAGAATAGTGGTATTTTCAGCTCCCTTATTCTGAACACTATGTATCTATTCGTTCAGGAAAAGATTACAGTAACTTTTTCTTTTTTTTTTTTTGCCTGTCACATAACAGTAATGACTGTTATTGAACTTTTAGTCAATTGAAACTCCTATAGCTTTTCCACATAAACTGTTGCTAAGTCACGTCTTCTCTATGTTTTAAGTACAAGTTCAGTTAAAAAAGCTTGTGTGGGATTTTTCATTGAGCACTATTAATTTTTATCTTATTAGATTTAACATGTTATTCTAGACTTTTAGGGTATTTTTTAATGCAGATTTTGTTGTATGACATGCTAGCTATCCCTTCTAGCTTCATGAAATCACATTTAATAAATATGTCATTTATATCTTCATCTAAGCCATTGATAAAAACATGGATCAGACTAATAATAAGCACAGATTCCTGTAACTCTTCATCAGAGACCCTTTGAGTCTGATCAGTCAATTCTTTTAAAAAATATTTAGATTTTTATTAGTATTTTTTGTTTTTACATCTAATAGATTCCCTAGTCTTTATAACAAAGAATTAACAAAAAAGAAATAGAGAAATTAATAGCAAATTTAATATAGCAAAATTTAAAATAGTAAAATTAATTCCAGAGGGCAGGGGTAGTATGGGTGGGACAGAGTTGACATTATAGGAAGTCCTGGGTTTTACCCCTGCAAAGAAATAAAACAAAGTGTTTTCTAATGTCTTTAAGAGATAAGACAAATAACTAGTTCTGCATTTACTAACTGCTTTATCCTAATCTAGAACACATCTATCACTCTTGTCCATAGGATATCATGAAAGACTTTACCAAACTCCTTGATAACATTCAGGCTTATTGTCTAGGGCATTCCTCTTATCCACAGGTCCAGTAACTGTGTCATGCATTCTCAGATTTGGAAGGGAAGCTCTCTAGTCTAATTCCTATTTGACCATCATCTTCAACAACTGGTCATCCAATTTTGACTTGATCTTTATCTTCCAAGGCAGCTCACTTTTGTATAGTCATGATTATTAAGAAGTTTATATCAAGCTGAAATCTGCCTCTCTGAAACCTATAAATATAGATGAAATCACTGCTTCTAGTGCTGCCCCTGAGGCACTCCTTAACAAGACAGATATTCAGATACTTGAAGAGTATTGTGCATCCTTTTGTTTGTAATTAGTTTTTTACATGTTGCTTCTCCTATTAGAATTTGAGTTTATTCATCCTTGCTCTCCCAGAACATCCATCATATCACGAGGATGATGTCTTGACCTGTGACTGAATTTGATTCAAGTAAGGTAGAACTGCACATATCATCAGCCTCACTCTCTCCTCCAAAGCCATTGGAGTTCAGAGCAAGACAAAGTCAAGATGACTGATAATGGCCCAGGAAATATGAGTACTGTGAGATTGTTTTTTGCCTTTCTTTTTATCCCCGGCCCATAATGGACATTTAATAAATGTTTGTTGGCTTGTTGACTTGTATCATGTGTATGACACAGTGGTGATGTGAAATGCTATTGAGATATGCAGATTAGTTTTCCCTCATGCTAAATGATTGCAGACTCCTATGCTTTCAAGAGTCCTTATGCCTGCTTTAGAGTGTAAGTTCTCTGAGGGTAGAAACTCATCCAGAGCACTTAGTGGGGGAAAAAAAAGTTCTTAATAAATATTTGTTGAATGAATAGTTTTTCTTTTTTTTTCTCTTGCTATTTGATTGTTCTCAATATGCCCATATCTACTAATTCATCTTTTCCCCCCCACCTTCCTCTTTTGAAATTGCTGTGCGGTAAGACCAGATAATCAAACTTTTTGGAATGGGGTCAAATCGGAATTGGGAGGGTCTGAAGGGCTCTCCTAGAAACAAAGATTGGATTTTGTTCAGATCTTCCAAGAACTTTTCCCTTTATGTTTGGTTATGTGCTGTGTAATGATAGGGTTATAGGCACCCTATTATAGTTATGACTGTGACTTCTCCTTAAGTGAAGTGTCACGATGGTAACTCCACAATTAGATTTTTTTCCTGTTCTTCAGAGCTCTTCATTGGGCTATGATAGTGGCTATTTGTGGGAAGAAAATGTTCTTTTTGATCAACTCTGCTCTCTACAAATAACAGCAAAGCACCACAGCCAAACACATGCATAATATATTTTTTGCAATGATGAAATATTAAAAATATCTTTGTTAGAGATCTTAAGAAAACTCTTAGATACAAATAAAAGTTTTATGAATTTACGAATGTTAAAATGTACTATTACTGTAATGGGGCACTAGTCATTAATATAAGACTTTATGAGCCTTCACAAAGTTTCCTGCTTATGTAATTCCCCATGTAAACTTTGTAGTATATGTAGATGTTTGGCTGTACTATATGTAGATGTATAAAGAGAAGTCTAATAGGGTGAGGTTACATTCAAAAGGTCATCAGAATTTCTTGATTTGATTTCCTTTTTCATCTAAGGCTAATATGTGGCCCATGAATGTGGTTCTTTGTATTAACAATTGTCCTTTTGTTTAAGATGATCAACATTGGAAGCTACAGCCTTGAGAGTTTTGAAAGATCAGGAGAGCTGGTCACCAGAAGAATTGGGAGTAAAGTTCATGTTAGGGTTTATAATCTTTAAATCCAACTTTGAGCTTTCCAAGATGGAGAAATGACCTTTGAGATCTAACTCTTCAATAAAAATAGGGACTCATTCAGCAGGTGCTACAGTTGTATGTGAACTTGGTGGTATGGAGAAACTTTGTTAAGTCTGAGCCCACTCTCCTCAGAGAATGTCCTGCTGAGATATCAACTTCTGTTCTTGCTATATCTACAAGAGTACCAGTCATTGTTAATTACCAGTGGGGGAACCATATCCAAATTAGCTTAACTGTTAGGCTTAGATAAAAGACATATAATCTCTAGAATCCTGAACAGTAGCTATAGCTGGCTTTGTTCTGGGTAAGACTAAAATATTTACTGTACTTACAGTGTAGAAAGTAGGAACTATGGTTATGGTCACTGAAATCTTAACCTGAGATGAGAAAAGAAATCCTTAAGGAGAAAAAAAGGCCATTTTATTTTTCTTCCATGTTGTGTGTGTTTGTATTTGAAAAAGAAATCTCTTTTTCTTTATCGCTAGTCCTTCTCAACTTTCCTGAATACCTGGTTAAAATTTTAGTACTAATTAGGTGTTATTGGCTCCAGTTTCTTCCCTGTAAAAGGTTGGTATTAACATTATTCTCTCTAACAGATCAGAGTAGACTAGTAGGGGATAGAGGAAACAGCATATTTTGCAACATAAACCACTTCAATAACTGCTCAGAGTTGGTCTGGATAATGGGGAGTTGATGAAGCTTAAGTGAGTTAATATGAATAAATTATAGCTATGAATATATTTTTAAAGATAGCTCCTTTCCTCTTTTTTCTAACACTTAGAATGTGATCCCAAAAGTAAGATCACTGAGTCAAAAGACACAATTACATAATAATGCCATGAGGTTCCTGTTTCCCTAGAACCTTCCCTTCATTAAATTGTCTCTTTTATTTTTAGCTATCTTTTACAATTTGATAAGCACTGGGGGCTAACATCTTGAAGTTGTTTTAATTCCCATTTCTTTGGCTATTAAAAAGCTCAAAGGCTATGAGAATACCTTTCAAGTAATTATCAACCATTTTTATTTCTTTCTTTAAAATGATCTCTTCATTTTTTTAAACCAGTTCTCTACTGGGGAAATTTTCTCATCAGTTCCTTGTAGATTCTTAATGTTAAAATTTTATCATATGTAAATAGCTTTTTGTAGTATACACTTTTTATCTTTGCATAAAAAAGTCCATCAAATTTATCTTCTATGATTTCTTTCATTTGTTTTACAGATAAACATTTTTCTCCTCTCTACAACTGGAGGGGACCAAAAGTGCTTGGCAGCTATTTCACTGACATGTAAACTCTTCACAAATCCTATTACTTGGTGGTACTTTTCTATTATAAAACCCTGCCATACTAGTCTTCAAGTACTTTGTGCTATGCAAATCATTCTTCTTCCTCTTCCATTAAAATTCCCATTACATCAATGCCCCATCTCAGCTTTCCTTAAAAGAGCTAGAAGAAATCTGACATATTATTTCATGCCATACAAAGTAATAAATGACATTCACTATTACTTTAATAGTACTCCAAGAACTATTGGCTTTTTAAAATTGTTGAGAGAAGCAATGCATTTAATGGTAAAATTTTAGACAGTATATGAGAAGAGGTTGAGGGAGATCTTGGGGATAGAAGCTGGGGTGCTCTTCAGGGCTCCAAATACATATTATTCATGAATGGATAACCTTTTCCACTGTTTTTTTTTTTTTTTGAAAAAAAATCTGTCTAGGTTTGACATGGGCATGAATTTCCCATCTATTCTTCAGAAGAAAATCCAGTCTTTCAGTTTGAAGCAGAAATACAATTAGCACAAGGCAATCATGAGAAGTAACAAGTGAGTAGTTACATGACTATGCAGAGAATGTATATTGGACATGGATTCTTTCTGAAGGAATCTTCTTTTATGGTTTGCATAACCACAAGTAAGTGCATACATAAGTAAATGCAGGAGGACAAAGAAGAGGTGTTATAGGACAACGAAGGCCCAGTTCATAGAATCAAGAGAAGGGCTGAAAGTTCATCACCTTCCAGGAAGAAATTAGCCTTACTTATCCCAGAGACACATAAATCTTCAGATAGAAGGCCCCATGGTTTCTCTTAGTTGTTCAGATATCTAATTACAAACCTTACTCTAAGGAATTTCTTTCTCATCCCATAGTATCAGCTGAATAATTTTGTTCTCATAGAAACAAGAAATAGTTGTAATGACTGAACCACTTGGCAATCAATATGTGACTAAATAAGATTTCCCCCAATGTTACATGACCTTTTCCAGTAGTCCAAATTTTTGTTTTAGATTAGGAAGGAATGTTAGAGAACATCTATACCAGTTCCATCTTACAGAAAAGAAAACTGAATTTCAGTGAGATTTCTAAAATTCTTGAAGACAGTGATGGAACTGGTACTTGAATCCAATCTTGTCTTTTTCTTTTTTTTTCTTAGTTTAGGTATATCACATTCAAGGTAAAATCTACAATTAGTTTTTGATGGAGATTTTTTTTAAAGGCTTAGCTAACTTTCATTTATCTCTTGGTATAATACTTCTTTGTAGATATTTAGTCCCAGCTGGTTCCCTAAAATCAATACACATTTTATGTCTTGATCAGCTACCATATCATTTAACCTTTGTGCTCAGGGAAAGTAAATCAACCTTAATCCAAGTTTGGTCCAGATCTGATCAGAAAGGGAGGTACAGTGGCAGAAAAAAAGATATAGCATTGAAAGTCTAGGGCAGTGGAGAGTTCAGCTACCAGCAATGGCTCTTCTCAAATGCTAATAGAAAAATCCTTGTGAGAAATGTCTGTGATGGAAAACAATCCTTAGGACCCAGCCTTTCCTCCCAGATCCTCATTCTGGAATGATATTTATTCTGGGAATAGAGCAGAATGCTGTGTCAATCTGCTCTGAGGGAGGCAGAGTTATAAATAGGAAAGGTGCTAGAAATAGGAAACAGGATGAAAGTTGACATTTTAGGTATCTAGGCTTTTTCATCTCAAGCAAGAGGAGAAAGACATCCAGCTTTCACAGAGGGAAGAACTCAGACGCCAGCTTACCTTAAGAAAAGTAGGGGAGAGAGGAGGTGGAAAAGATGAAAGTGGTAGGAAGTAGGAGGGATAGAGTGAAGCATAAGCAGAGGAGGAGGAGTAGGTGGGCAAGGTGGACTCCTGGGCAGATTAAAGGGAAATATCCAGTGCCAGGATAGAAATGATAATTTTAGACAGCCAGAAAAGAGCCTGGAAGAGTGAGATAAAAATGACATATTGATATGGAGATGAAGCAAAGATGCTAAGTCACAAAAATGGAGTCAAAAAAGGACTGTAGCTTAAATTTGGGAGTTAAATTGTTAGACTAGATATGAAAATATAGCAGTGATCCATTTTAGTCACATTTGCCCCTTTTCAAGGCTGCTACTAGTAAAATTGTTGAAATGGTATAGGAGCTCAGCTGGTTCCCAGAATAACTCTATAATCTTATAGCCTTTCCACTCTATAAAGGTAGCTATGATGCATTGCCTAGTATCTATTTTTTCTCATCTGGATGATTATAACAAATAATTATAATTATTAATATATTACATATTAATACTACATAATAATTATAGCTGACCTCCCCAAGTTCCCTTTTTGAAAACCTTTTGTGACTCCTCAGTACTTGTTTCACAGACAACAACTTTCCTTCTTCTTAAATGTATTCCTCTTCTACTCCTTCCATCTATTAGCTGTTACTGAAATCTGGCTTTCCTCTCTTTTCACAGCCTCCCTGGCTACCCTTTCCAGAACTGACTGAATCTTCACTCATTCTTCTTGGTCAAGTCAGGGAGTTGGAACATTTCTTGTTCCATATCGACACTTTCAGATTCTTCCCCTTCACACAGTAACCTCTCTTCTTTTGAGGTTCATGCTATTCATATCCACCACCCAATCAAAATCCTGGTAGCTATCATATACAAGCCTCCAGGTCACTTTTCTTCTTTCTTCAATGATTTTGATGCCTGGTTTATAATTTTGATCTCCTCCTCAACTCATGCTCTCATGGTAGGAGACTTTAATATATATTGATTCTCCTTAGTTCTTCAATCTACTCACCTTCTATGAACTACTTCACCCCACTTCAACCACACACAAAGATGATCATATTTTTCATCTTGCCATCACTCACAAATGTACCAAATCTAGATTTAAGAATTCAGAAATTCCCATCTGACCATAGACTACTGGCTTTTTGTCTCTCCTGCTTTCCCTTAATATAATCTTAATCTTAATCCTTATCGTGATTTACAATCTCTTGATCCCTCACTTCTTTCTCCTTCACTTTTTACTCTTTTCTTTCCATCTTGATTCCATGGTGAGCCAGTTTAATTCAACTGTCCTCTTATCTTGAATCCCTTTCCTCCCATATCACCGAACTTAATTATGCCCAGCCAAGCTTCAACCTTGCATCAATCCCACCATTCATTGTCTTCACATTTACACATGTGTTGTTAAATAAAAGTAGAGAAAATCATTCAAGTGTTCTGATTGGGTCCAATACAAATTTATGTTCCATAACCTTAACTAGGCTCTCACTTCTTCTAGGCAGTTCTACTATACCTTCCTTAGCAGCTCACCATTTCACTTCTTTCAAACTTTTATCCTTCCTCAAACGTTCTATGGCATCCTCTCCCATCATTCTCATTTGAGAGTCTTGCCTCATATTTTACAGAAAAAATTTAAACTATTCACTATGAGCTCCATCTTCCCTCCTCTTCCTCATCTCCCACACTCAAATGCTTTCTACTACTTTCATCTCTTTTTCATATGATGAAGTATCCTTATTCCTGACCAAGACAGCCCCTTTGCTTGTTTAAGTGATCCTATTCCAACCCATCTTCTCTAAAAAATTGTCCCTTTTTGTCATCCCCACTCTTACTTATTTTCAGTCTTCTCATTTCTATTGGTTCATTTCCCACTGCCTACAAACATGCTCGCATCATCCTTATCTTAAAAAATATCCTTGCTTAATCCCTCCATCCTTGCTAACTTTTGCCACATTTCTCTTTTGCCCTATGTAGGTAAACTTCTCACAATAGGAGCCTTCACTTTGTCTCCTCTCACTCTCTTCTTGACTTCTTATAGTTTTGCTTCTGATTTGATCTGTTCTTGAAATTGCTCTCTCCAAAGCTATTAATAATATCTTAGTTGCCAAATCCAATGGCCTTTTTTTCAATCCTTATTGTCCTTGACTTCTCTGTAGCTTCTATCTTTCTTGATGCTCTTTTCTCATTAGGTTTTAGGACATCACCCTTTTCTGGTTCTCTTCCTACCTGTTTGACCACTCCTCCTCTATGTCCTTTGCTAGATCCTCCTCTAGATTACATCCTCAAGTTGTAGGTGTCCCTCAGTGTTTTATACTGGACCATCTTTTTGATATCCCTTTATACTATACTTCACTTGGTGAACTCATCAGCTCCCCTGGATTTCATTATTGTCTCTATGCTTATGATTTCCAAACTCTCTCTCGATCTTTAGTCTTGCATCTACAACTGTCTTTTAGGCATCCTTAAACCCTGTCCAAAATAGAACTCGTTATTTTACCCCTAAATCCTCTCCATCTTCCCTATTACTGTGGTGGGCAACATCATCTTCCCATTCCCTTAGGTTCACAACCTAGGAGTCATCCTCTACTCCTTATTATCTCTTACCCTCCATATCCAAGATGTTGCTAACATCTATTAATTTCATGTTGATAGCATCTCTGGAACATGGCCCTTTCTCTCCTTTGATACTGACACCAAAGTGCAATCCCTAATCACCTCACGCCTAGACTATTGAAGTGGCCTGCTGGTGGACTTGCCCACCCCAGATCTCTTCCCCACTCCACTCCATTCTCCATTCAGTCACTAAAATGATTTTTCTAAAACACAGGTCTAACCATATCAGCCGACTACTCAACAAAGTGTAGTGGCTTCCTATTGTCTCTAGGAGCAATTACCAAATGCTCTGATTGACATTCAAAACCTTTCAAGGTTTAGCCTTTGTCTACCTGCCAGTCTTCTTTTGATCCAGTAATAGTGATCTTCTGCTTATTCCACCAGAAAATCACTCCATTTCTTGGTTTTAGGCATTTTCTCTGGCTGTCCCTTGTGTCTGGAATGCTTTCCTTCCTTTACTCTGACTATTGGCCTTTTTGGCTTCCTTTATGTCTCAGCTAAAATCCCATTATTTACAGGAAACTTTTTCTAATCCCTCTCAATTCCTTCTTTTAATTATTTTCCATTAACCTTACAGACACCAATCTAATGGTGGAGACAATATACTTATACACATATGTTCACATAGACATTTAAATGGCAGGTAGATAGCACAGTAGATTGAGCTTCTATTTATATATCTAACTTATTTTATACACACACATATAGCATATATGTGCATATTGCCTCCATCATTAAATTGTAAACTTCTTGAGAGCAGGGACTGTCTTTTGCCTCTTTTTGTACTCTTAGCACTTAGCACAGTGCTTAGCACATAATAGTCACTTAACAAATGTTTATTGAATTAATGAATGCCAAATAAAATCCAAAATAATAATAGCTGGCATTTATAAAGTATTTGAAGGCTTGCAAAATGCTTTATATATGCGTTATCTCATTTGATCTTCACAACACCCCTGTAAGGCAGGTGCTATTATTATCTCCTTTTTTACAGATGAGGAAACTGAGGTTGAGAGAGGTTAAATAGCTTGTCTGTGGTTATAAGTATTAGTATCTATGACTGAATTTGAACTTAGGTCTTCCTGACTCCAAGTTATGTGCTGTATCTATTATGCAGCTTACCTCCTCTTTCAACTTGGCTCTTCCCAAACTGGCTCCTACCAATTTTCTAAGGTTCATTTCATAGAATTTCCTTTTACATCCTCTATCCTACACTCAAAATGTATTACAATCAAATGATTGCCCTTACTACTAATAAGCTCAAGAGTTAGAATATAAAATCAGGCCCTCTGACCTAAGAGTCAGACCTAAGACCTGATGCTATTTTTGGAATTTTTTGATGTCCCTTTTTAGACACTGAACCCCAGAATGAACAGGATATCTCAGATGCCAATTGGCATTGAGTATAGCACTACTACAATCTTCTTTCAGGTAGATAATGCTATGGTTAAGATGATTTACAGAGAAATCAAGCAGATGCTATTTTAGGTTAAACATCCCAGGATGTCTGAATTTTATTAGGGTCACTACAGCTTTGGAGTTGTTCTTCACTTTTTCAGGTTCAGAAATTATTTCTTTTCCCCATTTATTCAGAGATCAGGTTCCAAAAGACTAATTCATGATCATCAAATTCACAAGAAACTAATTTATAAATTGTTTTTTTTCTTTTTTGTAATGCTCAGGGAGAAACTGAGGCAGTATCACACAGTGAAAATTAGGTAATGCTTTATTGATGTTAATTGAGAGTTCAGAATCCATAGCTATGGATCAGGACTGGTGGGAGTCATGTCTCAAAGCACGCAGTCCAGCCCAGAGACTGACGCACAGCCATGTCAGCTGATTGAATACAAAGTACTCAACACCTCATTGGTGGGGAACACAAGTTTTATAATCTCCATGGCCCAGGGGAAACAAAGAACTCATGGGAACAGCTGAGCACATCTGGTGTCCAAGGAAACCATAAATTCAGTTCTGACAGGTAGGAGTAAGAAGCCTTGGCAAAGAAGACTGCTTGTCTGGGTTATAGATAAGGGGTAGGTGGAGGCTGACCATCTGGAGGTTTTAAGATTCCTTTGGAATGTGAGTCCAATTATTTCTGAAGGTCAGGAAGTGGGGATTGCTATTCTGGGACAGAGCAATTAAGGGAGACTGAAACAGCAATTAAGGGAGACTGATACTGTAACTGAGGGGAAACTGAGACAGTAACTGAGGGAAACTGAGACAGGCACAACATTTTGAAGGCAACTGGGGTTAAGTGATTTAAGCAAGGTCACATAGCTAATAAGTATTTGAGATCAGATTTGAGTTTAGGTTCTCTTGCCTTACCTGCACTCTATTTACTGTGCCACATAGCTGCCCTTAATTTGTGAATTAGAATGCCATTTCTTAAATTTGTAGGAAAGGAAATATATGTTTATCTGGAGAATTAAATTCTTTGTCTGATATACAGGGAAACTGCTCTTTCATATCTAGGTATAGGAAGCTGAATTAACTTTTAGAACACTTTTTATTGAGTAAAGGGAATTAGATAGTCTTATGGAACATTTCAGGCTTTGATAGAACCAGAGAAATTGTCTCTTTTCTACTAACAAGGACATCTTTCCAAGGTCCAGAATATTCTTATCCACAAGAGAACAGTGCCACTTAACATGGATGAATTTTTATTCTTCAGCTTTTTTTTTTTTCATCAAGGCAACAAGGTTTAAGTGACTTGCACAGGATCACTCCATGTAGTCTTTCTTCTCTCCCCTGCATATTTTCAACTCCTTTCTCTTAAGGCAACATCACTTTTGATATGAGATAATTAATTTTAGAAGATCCATTGATGAATTGTAATATGAGCCAAGGGTAATGCAGATGGTGAACATGCGGGAATTCTTAACATATAAGATCAACATGAAGGAATTTCTCACTCATCTATCCTACAAAATCTTTCTATTTTTCCATGTTCCTTATTTCAATTGATGTCACTACCATCTCCCCAGTCTTTCAGGCTTGAAACTTCCAAGTCATCTCTAGGATTTACTTTCTTGCTCACTCCCCATATCCAAATAACCATCTAGCAGTGTGCTGATTAAAAAAAAAAGTAATAACCAGTGCTCTGGAGAAAAAGTGGAGGAAAAGAAGTATGTTCAATACACCTTTAAATTTAATCTGCACACTGTTAACATTTTCTCCATTGCTTTCTTAAGCCTAGATAATCAACAATAATATAAATCAAGTCCTGATTTGTAGCATTTACTGATTTCCAAGGTGTAAGTGACCACACTCAAAACAATTAATTATTTCAAGCCCTTGGAGATGTATATCCCTGCTTATAACTATACTGTTTTCTCTACACACCTTGCCACTCATCCACCCAAAATCATATTGTTTCCAATATCATCCTTTCCAAATGACTGCCTTTCTAATTCATGTGTCCTTCCCCTTCTTAAAACCTTCTGTAGTTCTTTGTTTCTTACAAAGATAAAATTCTTAATCTAGCCCATCCACAGTCTTGTCCCAACCAACCATTCCAGCCTTTTTTTTTTTTTAAACACTACTCTTCATGCACTTTATGTTCCAGCCAAATTGGACCTCTAAGTGTTTCCTGAACTCGATGTGCTGTCTCTTGCCTTTGTGCATTGATGCGGGCTGTTATACACTCCCTTTTCATTCCCACCTGTTAAAATCTTTCTCTTCCTTCAAGACTTAGTTTGAATGCCATATCGCCTGTGTAGTCTGCCAGAATCCCTGCAGCTGAAAGAACTTTCTCCATCTTCAAATTTTCCTGGAGGATTTTGTCTGAATTTCTCTCGACTTTCTCATACTCTACCTCATCTTATACTTACCTATGAATGGTTTTCATTCCCCCTAAGAGACTATAAACTTTCACCTTAAAAGTAAAGACTATGTAATTTTTCATCTTTGCATCCCCAATGTCTTGCACATTATAGCTGTTTAATAAATATTTATTGTGGTAGGAAGAATATTTACCAGAATCTCCTTCCGTGTGAGCTAGGCCATTTCTTTTCCTTAAAATGTATTCAAATGATCTTGCAGATTTAATTGACTCAGGGGACTAAGGGCTTAGCTATTGACACAGCTTTCTGGTCACCTGTGCACAAAAACCATGAAGAGCCACATCCTCTTCCTGATTCTTGACCCACAGATTTCCACAGACAACACAGAGGGAGGGCAGCTGTGCTTAACAATGTCCTAGCTGAATATCCTTGTTGAAATCTTTCCCTTGCTATGGCTAAGTAAATCTTTTTGTTACCTGTCAGATCTTCCAGTGTTTCATTTTGTTCTAATATCAAACTGGATTTACCAGAGGACTAGCTTTATTAGAGCATTTGTGGAATTGAATTGAACAGGGGGGATGTTTAGCCTGGGGAAGGAAACACAGGACTGAAGAATTGTCTTTAAATATCTGTCTAGGTTGGAGAGGGATGGGGATGAGAAGGAGAAATAGTACTCATTAAAAAAAACAAACCAAAAAAACATTTATATGTGCCTTCCAGTTACAAAGCACTTTATATACACACATATATTTAGATCTATATATCTCAAAGGGTAGAAATTATAGGGTGATGGGCAGATTTTAGTTTATTATAAGCATAACCCTTGTGTCACAGGCCTTTTTGTGACAGAAATGTCCCAGATGCACTTTATCTAATATTACAATTTTGATTTATTTGCTTATTTAGCTAAAATCTGCCTTCTTACTTTCCAACTCCCACAAAAATACAAAACTCACTACAATCATGTATCATCAATCAGAACAACTTTTCACTCTTGACCATGGCCCAAAATGCCACCAATCCAAAATCCAAAATTTAACTCTTAAGGCCTTTAGTGGGAGATATATATCATGTTACATTGTCAGTCTCCTGGTATTATTCTGGGTTATTATATTGATGAGTTTAGCACTTTTGAAATCTATCACATTTATATACCATAACTTATTCTCCAAGTTATTGATGCCCCCTCAGATCCTCATTTTTGGCATCTCAAAAAGAGCTATACATATTTTTATATATCCTTAATGTTTGTTTGCTTAGGACTATTCCCTTCATTAATCTATCCTTCCTCTAATTAGCCTTCCTGTTTCTTCATCTTTTCTCCTCTTTTTTTGTTGAGTTAAATATTATTTCCACAATCAATCATGTATAATGATGATTATAGCTAGCATTTTAATGGTTGCTATGTGCCTAGCACTATGCTAAGTGCTTTACAATTATTATCTCATTGTATGTATGTATGTACATTTATTCTTTCACCCAGTTTAGATGAGTGGAGTTCAAATGTCAGTTGCTTCTCCCTACCCCCTTTTCTTTTTATAGAGGTCTA
>JAJPUD010014917.1:0-37810 GCA_023553655.1 Myrmecobius fasciatus
TGGCAAGCTCGGTAATCTGCACCTTCCACATTTAATAATACGTGTGTGCGTGTGTAAAATGCACCACTGCATTGGTTCGTGATTGCACGAGCTTATCTCTGTGTGCAGCTGCACATGTGTGCATCGGCAGGCTCACGCGCTTTTCTCCTTCACAGGTACGGCCCTGAGAGGCCCAGGTCTCGAAGCCCAGTGAGCCGCTCCCTCTCCCCCAGGTCTCACACCACCAGCTTCACCTCCTGCAGCTCTTCCCACAGCCCTCTGTGTCCCTCCCGCGCAGACTGGGGCAATGGGAGGGATTCCTGGGATCAGTCCCCCTACGGCAGGCGAGAGGAAGAGCGAGATCTGACTCATTGGAGGGAAAACGGAGATGACAAGAGGGACAGGACAGACACTTGGGTTCACGATCGGAAGCATTATCCCCGGCAGCTGGACAAAATGGACTTGGACAGCCGGCTTGAAGGAATGAGGGGCCACAGAGACAAATACGTCCGGCCCAGCTCCCCTAGCACGCTCCACTCTTCGTCTGGCTACAAGGGCCGGGAGGACGGCTATTACCGAAAGGATCCCAAGCTCAAACCCGACAGGTATCTCAAGCAGCAACAGGACAGTCCTCTCAAGTCCAAAAAAAAAGAAGAGCCTAGATTAAGGGAAAGACACGTCTACTGTGAAGACTCAGGGAGGGAGGACGTCTTGGATCCCAGAGACAGCAGGAGCTCAGAGAATGCTAAGGCCAAGCAGGGTGAGAAAAACAAAGCCGCCAGACCAGACAGAAGTCCAGAAGAAGGAGCGGACGCCGGAGAGAGCAGAGCGGCGGAGATGGAGGTAAGAGACCTCCCCGCCTCCGAGGTGGGACCTCCGGGTGGCAGTTTATCTCTGCCCTCTGTGTTCAGGGTGGAGTTAGGCGCCCACACACTCTGCCAAGCCAGATTAGATCTTCCCTCCCCCAAAGGGCTGGCCCATCCCAGGTCCTCGGAGAAGGCAGGTAAAGGAAAGGAGCAGCTGCCTCCCACAGAACTGGGAGTCCACCCCCCGGCCTTGGTGTGTTTTCCTAGACACGGTTAATTGCTTGTTCTGTTTTACTTCTCTTTTCAAAAGACGTGGCAATTACCTGGCCCCTTTCATCCAGGATTCTCAAAGGGCTGAGGTGGCGCGCAGCTTCGGTTCTCACAGTGAGTCAAGGGGAAGTCCCGAAGCTCCACACTTTATAGTCTAACCACAGACCTCTCCTGAAGCCCGAAACCTGCTCACAAGGTGGAAGGCTGGGGCAGGGACAGAGGGGTTTTGTGTCAGGAAGATGATCGCTTTCCCCCCTTTAATTTGTATGTTTTCCCATTTCCCACACTTGAGCCCCACTCTAGGCCATAAGATCATAGCGCCATGGGCCTGATCGCCACGGAGGCTTTGTACTGGCACATGCAGGGCACCAAGAGGCATCTCTAGGGACCCGAAAATCGAGGTGTTGAAGAGACCTCAGCACCCAAGCCCAAGGGTGGCAGCTAGCTAGCGGGCAGGAAGGTGGCATCTGCCAGCTGCTACCAGAAAACAATTGGTTCTCACCCACATGGACACAGCCATTCTCCCAGGCCAGTCCCTCTCTTCTGACCCTCTTGCAACCCCAGGCTAATTTTTGGTGACTCTCCTTCAGGACAGCTCAGAATCTGTTTTCTCCTCCACACAAAAATGAGGAGCAGCATCCTCTGCTGATTTGCCCTAAGCCCTGGATCTTTGTAATTATCATGCCCAGGCCTGGGCTGTGCCAAAAGTGGGTACTCAGCAATAATAAAAATACCTTTCAGTTAGCTTTCTGCATATTTCCTTACCAATCCATGTCCTATCTCTAGGGAAGGAATAACTTTGTTGCTAAACCTGACCTTCACTTTTTGCAAGGGACGGTGGTCCTTCCTGGGCATAGGCCCACTGGCCAAAAAGAAGGTTGAAGGGTTTTTGGAACTGCTTCCCTCAACTGGAATAAGATAGACCTGAATCCATCTTTTTTGGATAATAACCGAAAGCCACCTGGGCTTCAGAACTGAGCAGAAATTCGATTTCAGGTGCTATGAGGAAAATCCTAGTTCCAGCCTAACATGTTTGTTCATAGGGAGAGAGCAGGACAGCATTTTCTGGTCTCTTATGCCCGCAAAGTTTTACTTCTTCCCTTTGCCTTTGCCTCTTCTTCCTACCCCCTCCCCAGCTCTTTCCATTGATCATTGATTTTCTTTCTTTGGAAATATATTATAATTCTGACAGAAAGATCCCCCCATCCACCATTCGCAGTAGAGCTGGATCTCTGAATTCCATATATGTCTTCATTGCCTCAGAGTCAGTAGGGATCATGAGATCATGGTCACAGAGAAGGAAGTCATCTGGTCTGTCTTATCTTACAGATGAGAAACCAGAGGAGCTCCAGGAAGTTTAAATAACTTTTCTAAGACCATGTCACTGGTAAATGGAGGCAGATTTCAAACTGAGCCTGATTCCAAATTAAAGTGCTCTTCCAACAGGCATGCTACTTCTTAAGGTGTGCCCCTGAAATGTCAGCAGCTCCTGCTGAGTCTCCAACCCCTTTTCATTTTGCCTTTCATTTCTTGGTTATTTGTGCTGGGCCATGCAAATTACCCTGAGCCTCGGACAAGCCTCAAGAAAGCACTAGAAACATCTGAAGGAGAAGGGGAAAAGCAGATACAACTCTCAGCTCTGCCACAATGACCAAAGTTGATAGCCCCATCATACTCTCCTCAAGCTAAAAAATCTGTAGTCTCTGCAAACTATAATGAGTACATATGGAAACTTTGTAGAGACAGATCAAGCATTACATAACATCCATGGATCACATAATGAAGCTTCAGGCAAATTTCAACAGGCATGTGAGTCATATAGAGTTGCATAATAAATTTGTTTATATATATACGTATATGCATATGTGAATGTATGTCCATATATATCAATTATGTAACCCCTTGTAAAGTACAGTAGATCTTGTAATAGGGATACAGACAATAGATTTTAGGGGTTCACATAATTGTTTCTTCATACATGGCCTATGTGCCATCCCATCCCAGAGGAAAATAGGGAATTTTTTTTAAAAAGACTGACCTGGATTCAGAGGACATCATTTGTAACATCCTCATCTCTGTCTTCAGGCTCCACTCAGACCTCATTAACTGAAAAGTCCTCTGGTCACTCATAACCAACACATATCCTAGGCTCATGCCTGCCTTGCTGTTGACACATCCCCAAAGCATAATTTGTCAGTTAGCTGAAGGTTCACATCTTGGTGCAAAAGATCAAAAACTGCCCAGATGAATCCTCCCAAAAGTCTTATGCATCTAGAAATTAACTCTGAGCTACACATATGCAAATTTTATCTCAGAGGTTTTCCAGTAATTTAATAATTTCTATTGCACATGCTCTTATCCAGAGAAGTTTTTATTTCTTTTAGGAGCATAGGAAGTTGGCTTAATGGTATTTAGCCATGGACCTTTAAGCAACAGGTTACAAATAAGCATCTGGAAGCTAGTCTGCACAGTGGCTAGAGCACTGTGCCTGGAGTCAGGAAGAACTGAGATATCCTCAGACACTATATGAACCTGAGCAAGTCACCTCACCTCCTGACTTCATTTTCTATCTAGAAAAATAAGGAAATAATAGCACTTAACTCTCAGGGTTGTTGTGAGTATAAAATAATACTTGTAAAGTGTTTTCTAAAACATAAAATGCTAGATATTATTATTGTTATTTTTTATTAAAACCAAGAATATCTTATCCAGGATGGTAATAAACAGAGATGAGATTATTATTTTAACCCCTTTGGCAAGGGAATAGTTTTATGTTCTACCTCCAGGTGAGTACCTTTTGCCACTCGTGTTCCTTCCAAAACACTTTAGTTTCTGTCCCTGAAAAAAGACTTGGGACATGAAGAGAGAAATTTGTATAGTCTGAAAATACTTCTAACCAGGTCCTATGGCAAATACAGTGACTAATTCCCATCAGATTATAGGCACATACAACTGTAGATGTAAGAATAGCTCTTACAACTTAACTAAAACATAACTAGCTTGTTTTGTCGTGCTTAGCATCTATCACAAGGTTCTGCTCATTCTGGATTTAATTTTCACCACGCATTTGTATTCATACTTAGTCACTGGACCATGCTTTAATCATCTATATGTGTCTATTTAAATCCAGATGGTAGCTTTGCAGTGTCATTGGATAACTTTTCCCTTTTCCCCATTGGAATCCTTGGAATTTGTCCTTGGAATCTCTTTCTTAACATCATTCATAAGTCAAAGTCCCCTGTAGCTCAAGGGATTTTATCTCTCATGTCTCTGATTTAAAAAAAAAAAAATCTGTTCTCCTAGAATTTAGGGTGAACATTAAACTACCCAGATTTTCCATACTTTCATATCATGAACTTTAAAATGTCATGACTACTTGTATATAAGATTCCCATTATTTTTCCATCAGCCAGGTCCTTGTTATTAGTCACTATCAAATTCAAATAGTAATTCATCTCATTGCTTCTTCCACCTTTTAAAGAATAAAATTATCATCAAAGCAAATCAAGAATTTAATTTATCAAATCTGATTTGGTTTTTCCCCCCAAAAGAACATGTCAATAATGTCTAAATTGCTGATGTTCCATGATTTCCAGTTCTGTTAACTTTTTCTAAAATTCTTCAGTTTTTCTTTTTGTTTTTACAATTTAGAAAATAGTGTCATGATAATATTGTTTATATGTCTTCTAACTTATCTTTACAACCAAATGCTCTTTTCTATACTTTCTCCCTGTGATTCATGGACTTCTTCATTTGAGTAAATCTTCTGGGTAGAGAATCCTATTCCACCACACTTTTTATCTAATTTTTCATTTTGAATAAGATATACCCTTCTATCGTTATATCTCTGTGGGGGAAATTTTTCTTTCTTGAGCAAAGATCTCTGACTCATTTTATTATCCAAACGTAATACATTTCTATATAGAAATGTGAGGTCATTACCACAATTCCTCTTGGTGATTGTCTCCCAGTAATTATAAGTCCGCTCCACTGCTTCTATCATATCAGCTACCCTTCCCCAATAATGTTCAGTTCAAAATCAAGTGTCAGGAATGTGAAGCAAAGATTTCAGGCAAAAATTGTCCCTCACGATCCAAGCAGGACTTGGAGGTATCAGGGGGAGGATACCAGTCAGGTTCCATTTTTTTCCCCAAGTTGAATTTGTGTGCCAAGATGGAGCAGTTCAGGGAACTGAAAAATGATCTTCAAGGTCTTTTGTTCTGAACCCGTCCTCTCCTAAGAATTCCTGGAAAAGTGTTTCCCCTTAAGGGGTTGACAAAATGATTGGTTACCCAAAGTTTAGGCCTGGAAAAATGCTCTTGGGATCTTGAGAAGCTATTCTGTGGACTTTGTTTTTGGGGGATTGAAGCTGACCTCTTCTCTGGGCTTGGATTTTTCATTAGATAGGCCAGAGAAAGATCACTGTTATAAGATGTGTAACAGTAGAAGAAGAAAGGAGCGAGTGGTACAGAGTAATTATCCTGAGGATAGTTATTGGAAAGAGAACGTTTCATCAAGTGGGATATAGGTTGGATGACTGCCACTTTGTCACCCTGATATATCATAATCACTGAACCTACTAAGGATATCTTAAAATAGGCTAGAAGTTCTTAACTTTTTATGTGTTTGTGTCATATACTCCTTTGGTGCTCTCACAAAGCCTATATTTCCCCTTCCCAAAATAATGTTTTTAAATGCTTAAAATAAAATTCATAGCATTATAAAAAAACCCAATTATGTTGAAATAAAAGAAACCCAAAATATTATTTTAAAAAAGAAGTTGATGGACTCTGGGTTATGAAGAACCCCTGTTTTAGCCTCACTCTGTCCACATGTGCTACCCCCTCATGTGAAAATGTCATAATTTGTTACTGAAGACTTAACTTGAAGAGGTTTTTCATTTCATATTTATACTGCCCCTTTTGTCTCTCCCCCCACCCAGTGTCCATTGTTGATATCATTTATTTTGTTCTATCTTTATACCTCTAAGCTTGGGAAAGACGAACAGGAAGTTTTGGAAGAAAGCACCCAATTTATGAAAATAGAAGATTCTGATGCAGTCAATGAAAGGAAAGAAAAGGTAACTCATCTGAGATATAACCAATGTACCCAGATTTATATCAAATCCATACAAGATATCAGGAAGATTTTTCTTCCCATTTGGAAATATGACATCAAGGCACTAAGTAGCCATCTTCAGATATTCCACTTTTTTCACCCTGAATAAAGTCGATTCATATCCTCCTTCCCTTCAAACCCACATGTACACACATGCACACAAATGCGCATGCCCATAGACAACCTTGACTTTGAGAGATAGCTTCTCCTGAAATCTTTGCTTCACACTCCTGATACTTGGCTGTAGTCATTGAGAAAATGTGTGCTAAAAATACTCTAAGATTTAAGAGACCATCTTGCCAAAATAGAATTTCAAGTAACAGAGGCCATAATGATCCTAGATCATAAGCTCATAAGTCCCAGACATCATTTGTAATGCTATGGATTATTTTATATAATTAGAATGAAACACACATACATAGTTTACTGCTTCTGAGGCACAAAGATATGCCTTGGAAACTGTCCAGCTTCATAACTCCCCAGTCATAAGTTGTCAAATAAGGAAGATATCAGTATCTGTGACAGGAGAAAACTGATCCCCTGAGTCTGCTTTCCCAGTCTTTAGGCTGTACAGGAATGCTAAGAAAGTGTTTCCAGTGGGTGTCAAAATTGAGAAATATGCATGTACATTTTTGCCCATAAAGGCAGAAGGTATTTGCAGGATTTTGATAGTTTTATGCCCAAATGCCTATTTAATTGATGCCCACTGCCACAAAGAGATAACTCAGACAATTTGGAAGGTTTTTTTTTTAAATTTTGTGTATGATATTTTAATAGGTAAAACGTGTTACTTTAAACCTAATAGTCAAAGCATTTTTGGCTTTTTTCAATTCAGGTAGTGTTTAAGGGGTTCAGAATATAGCCACGTGCTTTTTAAAACACCAAGGGAAACACAACACTCTTTAAGCAATGCATGGCCTGCAGTGTGGGGCTTGAGAGGTTTAGTGCTACTGAATTACCAAGTAATTCTTTCCAGTTCAAATTAGAAGAACACTTGGTCAGTCACTCTGACTAGTGCATTCCCTGTGGCCATGGTTAGAGCACTTTGACCTGTCTCTCGACTGCTAAGGTCATTCTGTTAGCCACCTTCTGATCAACATTCACCGTTTTTATACAGGAACAAGACTGGGAAAGTGGAAGCGAGGTGGAAGGGGAGAGCTGGTACCCCACCAACATGGAAGAACTCGTTACAGTGGACGAGGTGGGGGAAGAGGAGGATTTTATCATGGAGCCAGACATCACAGAACTGGAGGAGATTGTGCCAGTTGGGCAGAAGGACAAAACCTGCTCTGAAATATTCCCCTCCTGTGGGGTGACCCCTTTAGACCCGAACACTGATCATGGGGAATTAGTCAAGGAGGCAGGTGAATCTGCTGCTGGCCGAGCTGCTGAAATCAGATTCGAGTCGGACAGAGAAAGTGCTGTCTCCAGGAGCCATTCTGATGAAATAGGGCTTGAAGGGCAGACAAGCATAAATCTAGACACTGAGAAGAAGCCAGAGGAGCCTGAGGAGGACAGCTTTCCTAAAGATCCAGATTGCCACAAGAAGGAAGGAAAGGGAGCTGAAACCTCAGATGTTCACCCAGTCCCCACATCCCAGAAAATGTCTTCCCAAGAACCAGCAGAGGAAGGGGGTACCCAGTCTGGTCTTTTCCTCGATGATTATAAGCTGCTGGGATCCCCTAAAAATGAAACACAGGAAGGCAGCAAACCAGAGGAGAAGCCCAGCTCCCACACAGAGACCAGGAACCAAAGCCAGGCTTGCCAAGAAATGTTGACGGAGGGTAACTACTAACTTTTTCTCTGAGCTGCTGGGCTAACTTATGGACTTTCTAACTATCGGGGTGTAACACAGGAGTTTCGCAGGCTACTATTAACATTGCTAATAATATTGCTAATAGTATTGACTGCCTTATAAGTAATTCAGCTATAGAAGAAAGCCATAGTAAGCCATAAGCCAAGTAAAACTGTTAAAGGCTTTCAGACAAATGGTGTAAAGGAAATAGGATAGGAGGCAATGAGTTTTCAGGGAGTTATAAGCAGACAGGATGGTCTCCTTTGAGTTCACATGAGCCTAGATGAACTCCTGCTAAAATTAGTTTAGATTATCAGCGAAAACAGCAACAGTTCCTGCAGCTCAGCTAACAGCCTGGCCTCTCTTGTGTCTGCATGGCACAGGTCCACGTGGGCAATCCTGAGGCAACTATTTCTGAACTGCTCAAGGGACTTAAAGAAGGAGGGATGGAAGAAGACTATGGGGAAGGGGAAGCAGTGCTCATTGCAAAGGATTGTTTTTTGCTCTTTTTCCCCCTCTTGTTGCCCACCCCAGAATGATAGCCCTCCAGGGTTTGAAAGTGAGTCAGGCCTTGTTCTGTGATCTTCCCCCACATCTGGCCAGTATGGCCCAGTAGAGAGAGCACTTGGAGTAGGCAGACCTGGGTTTGAGTCCCATATCTGCCATCTAATAAATCATTTAAGTTTTCCAGCTTTCAGTTTCAGCATCTCTAACATGAGGAAGATGGATTAGACCACTTGTCCTTTCCTACAAGCTCTGACATCCTGTGATTCTTTGTTTGGATAGAGGGAGGCAATATTGTACAGTGACTTGGACTCACAGGCGCTGAGTTTGAATCCTGACATGACCACTTCAGATCTTTGTGACTTGGGATAAATTACATATCCTCCTAGTTCTGCCTTCTGGGAAATCATTTAAATTTTCTAGGATGTTAAATGAGATGGCTTGGACTAAATCGCCTGTAAGGGCCCTTACAAGTTCAAATCCAGCCTAAAACCCTGGCTGTGGGACCCCGCACAAACAACTTAAACTTCTATTTGCCTCAGTTTCCTCATCCTTAAAATGGAGATAATTATAGCACCTACTTCCCAGGGTTGTGGTAAGGATCAAATAAGATAATATTGATAAACTGCTTAGCACATAGGAAACACTATCTAAATGTTAGTTATTCCTGATTGTTATTTCAATCAAGATCAGTGATGTAAGATCTATGAGGTAATGGATTTGCTATGACTATGCTGGGCCCTATAAATTTGTTTCAAAATACAATGAGCCTCATTTTGCCCACGGTGCAAAGTCATAAGCTTCAGTTCAGACTAAACAAAAACTAGAGGCCAACAAGCAGAGAAACACTATTCCTTAAAAATTTCATAGTGATTCTAACTTAAGATGCATTGTAAGCAGCCAGTTAGCATCCCAAAGACTAACCTGAGGCTTTAGTGTGTGGAGGAAGATGGTCCTAATAGAACCAGGGGTAAAAATCCTTCAAATTCATCACTAGCTGAATTTGCTCTTCCAGGTGGAATAGAAGAATCAGGTCAGAATTCCAGCATTCTAAAGGTCACTCCGATCATTCCCAGGGTGGTCTGGGCAGCTTCTACCTGTTCTGTTTTAAATCTCTGTGGAGACTACTACTGAGCAGCCTCAGAAAACCTGTGACACAGCCTAGAATAAAGGCAGGACAGGCTTTCTGAAACGTCTTCCTTTGCTAGGGCATCTTTTACTTTGTCAGCGTGGGTCTGAACTTGTACTGGGCATGATTAACTCATTATCTTATATAGCATTTAGAGTTCATCTTAAGAAGCAATGTTTGACAGGTTTGGAGCAAGAATGCCATTGCCCTTCTTGCCAGATTTCTCCAGCCAAAGCTTTAAACAGCCCGCTCTCCTTGATAAACAGAATGAAAAGATACGCCAACATTTTAATGTGCATGCTCTTGTTTTAACATGGGGAAAAATTGAATTAAGGTGCTTTGGTTCCAAATTGCAATCATTTGCCAGGTTAAACAGCCTACATGACCATTGATTGGTCACCCAGTGTATGTGATATGGATGAATTGCAGGGCTCTCTCATGGTGTAATGTTTTGTGAATTACATATTTTCATTTATATTTTCCAGAAAATTCCAAATTCCCAGAAATCCAGAGCCTGGAGATGAGCTCATTGACCTATAATGAGATGGAGACAAAACAGCCCCATCCATTGCCTTCCTGGGAACCAGAGGATGTGTTCAGTGAACTTAGCATTCCTCTTGGTAGGTTGCATGCAGGGCTTCTGCTTAGAAGGTGACAGTGTAAGCTGAAAGTTCCAGGTTAACCTCTAAAGAGAACTTGAGCAATTCTTTCTTTGGCAACAATCTAGCTTAATAAGGTGGCCATTTACCGCCACTTGCATTTTTCATCTCCTGATGATGGAGAAGATGCTTCATAGGAAGAAGTGATCAGAAGCTAAGAACGTTTGTGAGGCTGGGCTTATAGGTCTCTCCTTTTAAATATCAATGTTTCCTTCCTAAGGAATCTAAAGAAGTGAATTTAGATCTTGTACAGACAGGAGAGAAGGGATCTTCAGCTTCAGCAAGATATAGATTTCTAACAGATATTTCCCAAATGCACAGAGAGAAAGCTGAGGGAACAATCTCTCCAGAGGGGGATGGCACAGTATGGTGGAAGGAATTTGGATTATGTATGAGACAAGGAACCTAGATTCTTTTTAGGCCTCACTCCTCACTCAGCTCTAAAACAAGAAGCCTGGAGTAGATGGTCTCCAGGGTCCTTTCAAGATCTAAAATCTGATGATATTTGAATAATATTTCTGGTATCATTTCAGGCAGAAACAGGAAAATGTCACAAAAAAAGCATTTTTAAAAATCAATGCAATAAATACAGATAAATCCTTTTACTATCTGCAGAATGGTGACAGCTTAGTCAAGATGGGGCTGGCCAACATGGCAAGATCCATACTTTAAAAAATGCTTTCTTTTCTTTTGATATCTTGCTTTCTTTACTGAAGCTGAAGATCCCTTCTGTCCCGTCTGTACAAGATCTAAACTCACTTCCTTAGATTCCTTAGGAAGGAAACACTGAAATTTAAAAGGAGAGACCTATTAGCCCAGCCTCATGGAACTTCTTCCCTCATTTGTACCATTCTGATGTATTGGGTTCAGTGAAAGAATTATTTTCTGTTTCTTACTTACTTTACAGAAGTCAGTTTGCTACCAGCTAAAAGTTTGGCATTAAAGAACTTTAGTTTGAAGCCTAGTTTTGTATGGTGTGAAAGTCTCTTGTCTTCTCTAAGACAAAAAAAAAAAAAAAAAGCTTGATTTTGTGAACAGTTAAGAGATAATACCACAGATTTACATGTGTATAGTTTGTACCTTTGAAAGCACTTTCTCATCCATTATCTGATAGTTACATTGACAGATGAGGAAATTCGGGCTCAGAAAAATTGAGATGACTTACAGGCAAAGAGTCTTGTGTGAGATGGTATGAAAAGTCACCTGTTCCTTGGGGATTAATGTTGTGCAGCCTGTGGTCTGCCCTGGGTTCCCAGGAAAGTAGAGGGAAGCAGAAGCATTGGGGATTGGCGAAAGGCTCCACCTTTTGCTGGTCAGCCTAGCTATGGCTGAAGCACGCCAGGAGGAACTCTCCTAGTGGGGCACTTCAAGCCGGCAGAAGCTCAGTTCCCAAGTGCTTTTATTCTCCCTTCGGTATCAGCTTTATTACTATGACAAGCATATAATTACCTTCATTCAAGAGCTGTTATTGGACAGCAAATACAGCTTTAATTAGTGCAGTTAATAGAGGCTGAAAATGGAAGCCACAGAAGACCCATATATACATGTTGTGGCTCTTATTATGATAATGTCCTTGAAGATTGCTAACTTAGCTGCTTTTTAGACCTTTCTGATGCGTCACAAAGCAATCATGTTTCCATCTACAATGCCTACAGCTAACTCTCAATTAGACATAGGGTGACTATTCTCCACACCCCGTGCTTTCCCCTTTCCCTCGGCTTCCTCCTCAAGGCCATTTTACCACCTGGCACAGTTGGGCTGGGCAAGGGGAGAAAGTTCTCCAGCTCACTTTACACCCTGTGCTCTGGTGACCAGATAGGTGTGTAAAGTCAGCATTGATTGATGAGGGGAGTCATAGAGACTGAATTATCTCCGTACAACATCAAAAATGGACTCCGCTGCTCGAGTGCTACCAATCAGCAGAGGTTTTATGAGTACCATCTTTGGGTAAGACCCAGTCCTGGGCTCTAGGAGACAAATAAGACGTAGCACCTAGTCCTGGGAGTTAGGAAGGAAGGTAGAAAGAAAAAGAGCGTCATTAAGCAGATACCACACTATGTGCCAAGCGCTGGGAATACAAATATAAGCGAGACAGTCCTCCCCTTCATGGAACATGAGTTTCAATGCATGTTGCGGAGCGATGGCCAAGGAGGGCGATTTTGTTTAAGGAAGTCACAAGGGTAGTTGTGGAGCCAAAAGGGCAGGCCTCAGGGCATGCCTTTTCTAGAAATGGTGCCAGGGTTCATTACTCTTCCTAGGTAGAAAAGGAGATGAGAATACTTGTCTTGTGGCAGAGTGGGAACATGACAGTAAAGCTTGATTAGGTAACCCGGGCCACGTAGACACTATGAGCTCTAAGCCAGTCAGGACAGTGCGACCTTGAGGCAGGACCTAGAGATCTGCCTGGAAGGGTGCAAGAGGCAATATGCTGAGTGCTCAATGAGCAGTAAATGCTGTAGGAATTCCTAAGGAGGACTCCAGGTGAATTTGGTTGGCCAGGAAGGCTTTCTAGAACTTGAAACCTGGAGCAGAGCCTTAGCTGGGACTCAGATAAGCCAAGAGGAGGAGAGGGAACAGGGAAAATGGTTTTACTGTAGACTAGAGACTGGAGTGAATATTCTTATAATTATAGAATTAGAATATATATATTAAGATATATATATATATATATAGAATATAGAATTAGAATAGATATATATATGTAGCTATAAATTACTTTACTTACCTTATTTTATTTGATCTTTACAACCCCTGAAAAGAGGCAGAGCAGGTAAGGTACATTTATAGTAAATAGCTTCTAGATGTAAAAAAAAGAGTAATGGAGAACCAGAGAGTTTGAAGGTTGTCCTCTTTGTGACTTGGGCACGTAACTGCTCATTTAGAACATCAAAATCATCTGCAAAACAAAAATAATACTATTTGTACCAACTACCTCATGGGACTGTTTCAAGGGAAACCTTAAAGTGAAAGTAGTTACTACTTGTGACTTTCCCCAAAGTCTCATGGCAAGAAAATAATGGAGGCAAGACTCGTCAATAATTCATCAGCAAGCATTTATTAAATCTCTGCTATGTGCCAGGCCATTTACTAGGCACCAAAATATAAATTAAGGAGAGCTCACATTTGATAGGAAGCAAGAATATTTACACATACAAGTATGCATGTAATAAATGCAAGGTAATTTTGTTCAATAGACACGTTAGCAGCTGGTAGGAGATGGTGTTTGAGTTGAGGTTTGAAAAAGGAGGGATTTTAGAGGTCATAGGGAGAAACTAGAATATTCTGATCAGGTGAGAGACATTGTGAGGTCTGTGCTTTAGGGATGTCACTTTGGAAACCATAGGGATAATAGAGAAGAGAGATCCAGACTTTTTTCAATTATAGCAGAGTGCTCCTCTGTGATATGGAGGGGAGATCATGAGGAGCCGGGTCTAGTTGGGACAGATGGTATATATAGGAAAAGAACTCTCCAAATGCACGTCCCATTGGAAAGTCTTGAGGTTTCATTTGGGGAGGCACCCAGCTAAGTTTGAGACAGAAAAGCAGGAATGTCCGAGGATGTGCTTTTGAATGCATGTCTCTCCCGTCTCTTAGAGGATGATAATAACTAATAAAGTAATGACAATATTAAATAACAAGAAAATAAATGCTTGGTGAACTGAATTGGCAGCATGTCTGCCTCTATGCTGCTGCCCAATAGAAATGGCTTTGGATTGTATTATTTTGAACTACCCTCCTTTTGTTTAGATATGATTACATATTTGATGATGGATGATAGACTCATCCCATCTTCTCTCTCCAGGCCCTCTCACCTCTGGGACCCAATTGGGTGGTACCACAAATGAAGTTTCAGGTCTTTCCAATAGAATGTGCTTTTGAAGATTTCTTTTCCTACGTATATCATCTATCCCAACCAGTCTTTGGAGGAAGAGCTCAGTACGACTTTGTAGAGAATAATGAGAAATATCTCAAGTTTATCAATGTCACCTGCCACTTACCAGCCTAGGGGGTTAAAGCTGAATCTGGGGCTGCACAAATGCGAGCATCACTGCTTCCTATCCCCTTCCATAATCTGTGGGTTATGTAATTGGGGGTGGCAAGGGCTGTGGGAGGGAGATGAGAGAGACAAGGACAGACAGAGAAATAGAGGGACAAAGAACCCTCAATAACTTGAGTATTCTATACATTCTGCCATTATGATTAGTAAGTCATAAAGAGAAAATCAGTCTTTGTGGGTGACCTAGTGCACAGGTAGGTGATTTCTCAGCTGACTCACCTGAGAGAAAAACTTTCCTTAGGAAGAGTGTTATCAGTACTGCCTGCAGCTGTTTGTGTTGAGGCCTGGAGATAGCAGGAAATGTCAGGGGGAGTCACTTCAGCTGAACAATTCCCAGATTCCAAACTACCAGCCCAAAATACAGTCAAAGATAACACCAAGGTTTTGTACATAAGTGACTGAGTGAATGGTAGTGATATGGTCAGAAATAGGGGAATCAGAGTAGGACGTAAGTTCCTTTTGGACATAACTGATTATGGAATGGCCTATAGGATATCTGGATATAAATTGGGGGGCAGTTAAAATGCAGTCTTGATACTGGGGATAGAGGTGTAGATTTTTACCCATTAAACCATGAGTATAGCTTAGATTGCCAAAAAAGAAAAAGGCAAAGTCAGACAATGTGAGGATAGGACCTTAACCAGTGAGGAGGACAAAAAGGACCCAGAAAAAAGCTAGAAAGTAGTGGGCATGGTGATAGCAACAATAGCTATTGTTGTAAGCACTAGTGATTCACAACTTTTATCTGATCCTTACAATAACCTTGTGAGGTAAGGTGCTATTATTGCATTCCCCATCTCCATCACCATTTTACAAATAAGTGAGACTGAAGGTAAATGATTTGCCCATAATCATCCAGCTGGTCAGTGTGTGAGGCAAGGTTTGAACAACTTTTTTTCTGACTCCCAAGCATAGTGTTCTATCCACCATGCCCCATCTCTGCAGTGGGAGAATCATGAAGGTCAAAGGCACATGTTTTATTCTCTAGTATTTTCTGTCTCCTCTCTGACTCCAAAGGGTAAGTGCTATTTTTGAAGTGGAAAACAATTAACTTGCAAATTGCAGACCTGGAATTCTTAGCTATTTCAGGAGTTCTGAGATAAACTGACACTGATCCCACTTAGATGTGTAGGACAACAGTCATTTAAAAGCCCCTCCATAACTTGTGTGCTGTGCACAGCTGTGTAACACCTGGCTTAGAGCCATTTTAATTTGGAATAACTCCCTGCCTAGTGCCAGGAGACCCCAGAAGCTGTGTCCTATGGATGATCTTATTGTCACCCATATTCATTTTCTGACATATATAGTCATGAGAATGATGTATCTCAGGTCCTGAAGATGACAGTGTTAGAGATAGTAGAGATGAAAAGCAAGTGTCTTCTGATGACTGCAGGGTTTTCTTTCCTGAAAAAGGAATAACCACAGCCATGAAAAGAGATCTAGGGAGTTTACCAACCTTTATATTTCTATAGTACTTTATAATTTTTGAATTTCTGTCATATATGTACTAGAACCCAATTCTTCCGACTGAGCCCAAAGCTCTTTCTACCACTTACTAATCATAATGGCAGAATGTATAGAATACTCAAGTTATTGGTTATATGACTCTGGACAAGTCACTTAAATTTTCTTGGACTTGGGTAGAAAGAGCTGTGGACCTCGAGAAAGAAAGACCTGAATTTACATCCAGTCATGGACATTTACTAGCTGTGAGATCTTGGACAGATCACTTAAGCAATGTCTGCCTTGGTTTCCTCATTTATAAAGTGAGAACCATAATAGCACCTACTTCTCAGGATTGTTTTGAGGATAAAATGTACAATATAAATGTACATTGTAAATGAAAATGTATAATGTTATAAATATATGTGTGTATATGTATATGTGTATATATATATGTTTCTTTATAATGTGTTATGCCAATCTTTAAACTGCTCTGTAAATACTAGCTATTTTTAGGCCGAGTGCATAGGTGTTATAGGGAATAAACATGATTCAATCCTTTCCCTCAGTGAGCCTACAAATTAGTCAAGAAAGATAAGGTAAGGCACAAGTGATTATAATACCAGGAAAGGGGTGATAGGACCTTAGGAGAGGTACAAAATACTGTGGGAATTAGGCAGAGGGAGAGAGCGTATCAGGTCAGGGGAATGAGGAATAATATCTTAAAGGGAGTGACTTTGGTTAAATCACATCTTGTTGAAGATTCATTTTTTTCATTTGTAAAATGGAGATAGTGACTATCTACCTCCCAGGTGAGGACTAAGTAAAATGATGAATGTAAAAGAAAGCATTTTACAAACATAAAAGCATTATACAAATATGAATTATTCTTGTTTTTCCTAGGAATATACAAAAACTAGCCAGGACCCTGGCTAGGGCCAAGTTAGTCTTTGTCCTCAAAGGCTAACCAGGCTCTGGGGACAAGAATGGGCCATATTTCTAATGTTTTCCCTTCCCTGTTCTTGCATAGGAGTGGAGTTTGTGGTGCCCAGGACGGGGTTTTATTGCAAGTTGTGTGGTCTTTTCTACACTAATGAGGAGACAGCAAAGACAAGCCACTGTCGCAGTTCTATCCACTACAGAAACCTGCAGGTAAGAAAGAGGTTTTGTTGACCTGAGAGGTACTGTTGGCTCCCTGCTGCAGGGCCCTGGGCTCTCCTCAGAGGTGAGGTAGGGCTTCCTCTCCCTGGAGGTACGATAAGGCATCCTCTCTCCTGAAGTGGTAGGGCATCCTCTCCCCACAGGTGGTAGGACACCCCAGCAGGATAGGGCATCCTCTCCCTAAAGTTAGGATAGGGCATATTCTGCCCAGATGTGGGATAGAGCATCCTCTCCCCGGAGATGGGATAAGGCATCCTCTCTCCTGAAGCGGTAGGGCATCCTCTCCTTATAGGTGGTAGGACACCCCGGCAGGATAGGGCATTCTCTCCTTGGAGATGGGATAGAGCATCCTCTCTCCTGAGGTGGGACAGAGGTGGGACAGGGCATCCTCTCCCCAGAGGTGGTAGGATACCTTGGCAGAATAGAGCATCCTCCCCCCAGAGGCGTAATAGGACATCTTGCCTTCTCCCTTTCCACTTCTCCCTCCCTTGTCAAAGCCCCAGGAAGCTCACACTTAGTGAGGAAAGCAAGTATGTGTCTGCTCCAGTCTGTCATACATGGCCTAAAGCACACCCAACTGGCTCCTTACAAAGAAGCTGCATGCTAGATTATCAGAGAGATGCCCTTGATTCTAAAGGTGGCTTAGAAGGTCACTCCTCATTCCCACCCCACCCCCCAATTAAATGCCAGGTTTACTCAGTGGGAAATCAGTAGCATCATGACACTTTAGTTAGAAGAATAGTAGTTTGTTGAATTGAGCTGAAAGGACTCCAAAGATCTTGTGGCCCAGCCTCTTTCTTTTACAGATAAGGAAGCTAAGAGACCCAGGGAAGATTTTTCCAAGGCCACATACGTAAGGGATTGTAGTCTTCTAACTCCAAATTTAGAGCTTTCTACACTAAACTAGGGAACAAACTGTTGTGAGCTGGACAGGGGATCATGACACTAAAATCCATTGCTAACAATTCCTATAGGTTCTGCAGAGTGCAAATGGCAAGTTAATTCACTTTTTCAACTCTAAATTAACTGGTAACTATAAGACTCATAGCAAGTTTCTTCTTTATCCAACAAGAAAGGAAAGTATTATAGGTTAGAAAACAGTCATGATTAAAAACAGGCCTTTTCCATAGATTAGAAGGGGTATATGTTTGAATATCACATCAGTTAGAGTACCTGCTCTATGACAAGGCATGAGAAGGGGAAATGAAAGCACAATTTGAACCCTTGACACAAAGGGAGAAGTGTGAGATTCCCCTGAGACAGAATGTGTGATGATATAGAAAGAGTGTTGGGTTAGGAGTCAAGAAAAACATAAATTGGAATACAGTCTATGTTGTCATTTGATTCCAGGCATGTCACTTAATCTTTCTAAGCTGCAATTTTCTAATCAGTAAAATTGAGGATAATTATCTACATGACTGTTTTGAGCAACAATTCTCAAAGTGTAATACAAGATCCCCTGGGAGTTTCTGAGACCCTTTTAGGGGACTTACAAGGCCTATTTATAATAATACTAAGATATTTTAATTTCTAATATAACAAACATTGATAGATAGAATGTATATGAACAAAAGCTCTTTAGGGGAGGGTCTTTGATATTTTTTAAGAATATAAAGGAGTCCTGAGATGAAAAAGTTTAAAAACCAATGGTTCTGAGGATCAAAAGAAATGATGTATGTAAAGTGCTTTGCAAACCTTAAATTAGGTTTATTATATTGTCAGCAACTGTTATCATTCTTTAAAATTAATATTATTCATTGTTCAATTTCCACAAAACAATTCCTCTAAAGTATTAACAATTTCATTTTCACCAGAATCTCAGGTTGTCGGATGATTCTTTAAAGGCCCAGATAGCCTAACTATATATTTCTGCTTAGCAACCTTGCTGTGTCCTGTGTTCTGACAAGTTGGCTTCTGATATTAGCTGCAGCAGCCCCCTTTTACACCTGTTTAGCAGAAAGCAGTCTATGTCAGAGGCCAGAAAGCTCTCAAACCGCAAGAGACCTGTAGCTATTTCTACTCCAGACTACTTGGGTTATGTGATCTCACCTAAAGGCACCGCTAGTGACCTGTGGCAGCTTATCCTAACTGCAGGCCAAGTACCAAGGAGAATGTTAACAGCTTCCTGAGTTTTGGCCAAGTGACGATTAGCATCATAGTCTGTGAAGGGCTATTTGATCCTTGTCCAAAAACCTGAAGTAACTTGTCATCTTCATTTCATTCCTGAAAACAGCTGCTTTCAAGTTAAGGGATCTCTAGAAGCTTCATGTGGGCAGGAATCAGGCTTTTTCTAAAATCTGAATATCCCTCAATAACTGAGCACAGTGCTCTCCACCACACCACTGATTAGTAAGGATTTTTATAAATAAGTGAATAAATAAATGAATAGTGCCAGGCTCCTGCTTAAGCCCAAGCATGCTTATAGTCAGAGATAGTTTATTAGCCTGTCTCACTTGAATTGAACTGGATAGTTCTTGGTTAGTTATCTGTCCTCCACCTTTTCCTCTACTTTCTACCTACAAAAAAGCTGGCAGTCTGACTGACCACAGGGCTGTTTTTCTGGGCTACCCAGCTAGTATAACCATCTTTCCAAAGCAATCTGGAAAGATTCTTGATACTGGACCCCTGGGAAGATTTTTAAGCAGGCACATGAAGTGGGAGTGATGAGGGGTTCATGAATCCCTGGAGTTTACTAAAATTTTCAGCTCCATTTCACTAAAGTTTAGATTCTTCTTTCAAAGATACCTGAGCATCCTCCTCAGTCCCCTGTATAGTTTTCTATTGCTGCAGTTTTCAGGATATTTTTATGTAGTCTTGCCATCCTTTCAACCTCACCCCCCCAAAAAAAAATCGCATGTATAAAACATGCAAGACAGAGGAGCAGGTATTGGCTGGTCAGGTATATGCACTCTTGTTATAGCTCCAAGTGAGTGACTCTGAACAACAGATGGATCCAGTTATAAGCTTGTAAACAAATAGTATTTGCTAGGCCATGGTGCCCTGGGAGCATAAAGAGACTTAGAAAAGTAATTCTCTTACATCATCTTTGTACCATAGCCTATATTTGGCGAATGGCTACACATGAATATATCTTCCAAATAGCTCTGTTGACTTACTTGTTTGTAGTTCCCATCCATCCCCTTCATTGTGGTATGTACTTTTGGATAATAATGTACCCTAACATTTATATATAATGCTTTAGATTTGCAAAGCACTGTCAAATGCATTTTCTAATTTGACCCTCAGAGCATTTCTAAAAAGTTTTTGATACTAATTTAAAAAAAATTAAATTCCTTCTTCAGGTCAGTGTTGGACCTTTCTATACAATAGAGGCTCTAAGAGGAACTTACTAATAGGAACAGAAGATAGATATTTTTTTTTACAGTTGAAGAAACTGAGGTTCAGAGAAATAAAAGATTTGCCTTGAGTCATACAGATAATAAATGGAACCTTTTGACTTCTAGTCCATTACTTGTTGGCAGAATCAGAGCACTGGATGAAGAATCACCACTTTTCTTACTATTCCTTATTGTACCAAAGCAGAAGGTCTCAATAACAGATCAGGAGAGCCTGAATAATAGCTAGTGTTTGGTAAGGCTCCAGACAGATCTTTGAACATTCAGGCAAAATGCCTAAGGATAAGAAAACATATCAAATATAAAAAAATAAAAATAAAAAACCTCCCCCATCACCAAGAACAACAAACAACCAAGTTACTAGTAATATTAAGGAATTAGGGTCAAGGTCTCCATTTTGAGCTACAATGCTTACTGGGCCTATTTATCTATCCTAATAGCAAATAAGTGACAAAAGCCATAAACTGTCTCATCATAACAAAATTAGCCCATTTCCACTTGTCCCAATTGCTTTTCAAGCCCTCTCAAGAGACAAGGCTATTTGACTAAAGAGTGACTTTACATTTCCCCTTATCTTTAAAACAAGGATCTCCCTGGTCAAAAAAACCCTGGCAGATATTTTAGAAGTTAGTTTGAAGATAGGACATGAAGTAAATTTTACTGACTTCTCAGTAACATGCCATTCTTTGACTAGGGATCTTCTTGATCCAAATAGAAAAGAGATTTATGGAAATATAAATGCAGTCAGTCAACAGGCATTTTCTAAGCACATATTATATTCCAAGAACTTGTCTAAATGCCAAGAATATAAAGACAAGCAAAACTCAAACCAAACAAAACCCATAAGCATTAAATATACATAGTCATATGACTTAGAGCTGAAAAAGAAGTTGGAGACTGGTACAAGATAATGTCTGAAAAACTAATGTCAAAGGAACAGTGGATCAACAGACATTTATTAAATTGCTTCTGTATGCAGGATACTGTGGTCAAGCACTGGGAAGATACAAAATTTAGAGAAGAAAAAACTGTGAGGAGTTTATAATCTAATAAAGAAATCAAATCAGCACAAAGAGCAATAATAAAGAAAAGCTGTTTTGGCATTCTGCTATTAACTTTTTATGTAAGGATAGGCTGAGCAATGGCATAAAGGAATGAGAGTTCATTGTATGTTCTGGGTGGATTTGTCCAATCTGGGGAAGAAATCTAAATGTGGGTAACAGGAGATGAAACTGAATGTTAAGGAGGTGGCAAGTTGTGGAGGGCCTTGAATGACAGGCAAAGGAATCTGAACTTTACCTGGGAGGTAGTAGGGAACCAAAGAAGATTTTTAAGCAGAGGAATGATATAGGTAGGTGCATAAAAAATATTTTGGCAGTAATATGAAGGATTGAAGTGGGTGAGAAGACCTCAGCAATGAAGTTTTGTAACCTAGTTCTTCAGTAAGGGAGTAATAGGAATAGAAGGAAGGAAGGAAGGAAGAAAAGAAGGTGGGAAGGAAGGAAGGAAGAAAAGAAAGTGGGAAGGAAGGAAGGAAGGGAAGGGAGAAAGGAGGGAGAAAGGGAAGGAAGAAAGGAAGGAAGGAAAGAAGGAAGGGAAGGGAGGAAAGGAGAGAGGGAAAGGAAGGAAGAAAGGAGAGAAGGGAAGGAAAAAAGGAAGGAAAGAAGGAAAGGAGGGAGAGAGGAAAGGAAAGGAAGAAAGGAAGGAAGGAGGGAAAGAAGAAAGGAAAGGAAGGAAGGAAGGAAAGAAATAAGTATTTCTTAAATATAGATTAAACAAATATTTCTTAAGTATATTTCTTAATTTGTGCCAGGTACTATGATAATAAACACCCAAGGATTTAAATACTAGTAAATATAAAAATAACTCCTGCAAAGAGTCATTTATTAAGTACTCAATATGTACCAAGTACTGTACTAATAAATAAACACTAGGGATTTAAATACTTAGCAAAAAGAAAAACAGCTCCTGCCCTCAAGGAGTTTACTTTCTAATAGAGGAAGATAACCCACAAAAGGGAACTGGAGAGGAGAGGAATAATGATACCAGGAGTGGGGACCTAGTTTTCAAATCAAATCAAATCAATAAGAACTTATTAAGTGCTTACTATTTGCCAGGCACTCTGCTAAATGCTACAAATAAACATATAAGTAGAAAGAAATACAGTTTCTGCTCTCAAGGAGCTTACATTCTAATGACGAAAAACAACACATAAATGGAAGCTGTAAAGGATAGGGCTGGTGGTGGAGAGGGGAGGGAGCACTCACACAGAGGCATGGTGGAGAAAGTCTAGAAAGTCAAGAGAGCAAACTGGTGAGGAATAAAGATATGACTAGCCTGAACATCCTTCTTAAAATGAAAGCTCTAGGAGAAGCTAGCCAATCAGAGGAAGAGGCTACAGGAATATTTCCAATGTGGGAAGTTCAGGGTTGAAATGAACTTCCAGAGTGAAGAGGTTTCTGTGACATGGTAGAGAAAATCCAGAGAATCCCAAGTACAGCTTGGAAAAGGCAAGCCTGAGCCCTTCCACACAATGGAAGCACTCACCAGTGGGAGCAGGAGGTGGACTTTACAGAGGGATTTTCCAGGGTGAGAAGACTTCGATTATTGGCTGCTTCTAGGGTAAAGGATGAGACATTAGTAGAGGCATAGTTTAAAGTCTGGAGTCTAGGAGCAAGGCTGGGAGAAGGAAGAAAAAATAGATGTAAGAGGTTGAATAAACGGGACTTGGCAGGTGATTGGATTTAGGAAGTAAAGGGGAGGAAAAATAATCATGAAGTTTAAGAGATAGGGCAGTTGTGCCATAGACAAAAAGAGTAAAGTCCAAAGTATGAACAATTTTAGGGAAAAGGATAAATTCTGTTTTAGACAAAGGAATTTTAAAAAGTCAGTAGGACATCAAGCTGAAGATGTTCAGATGCTGCTGATCTCTGGGACTTCTGCAGAATATAAGTTCTTGAAATACTTTTTTCTTAAAAAAATTTTTATTGTTATCTTTTGTTCTACTTTGTAGTCATTCCCGTGATATACTCAAGCTACCTGCCCCCATCTCAGAAAAATATAAGCAAAAAAAAAATTAATGACTGCATTTGACCATGCATGCAACATAATCCCCTTGTATTACATTTCTCCATTTCTGCTGAAATGAAGGCAATGTATGACCTAATACATTAGTCTTTTGATAAAATTTTGAGTTATCCATGATCCCTCTGTTGTCTGTCTACTACACTTGCTCTTTCTGAGGCTTCCAACTCCCCCTGGCATTCGAATACTTTGCAGATGAACTCTCTGTAGACTGACAGGGCGAGATGAGCTCTCTCTTTATGGCCTCTTTGTTAATAATAAAAAATAAAGAACCCACATTTACCTAGTACCTTAGAATGTTTAAAGCACTTTACATACATTATTGTCACACCTGAGCTTAACAAGCTTGTGAGGTATTCCATTATCATTCCTATTTTAGATGACACGACTGGGGCTTAGGTAGACTGATTGGCTTGACAGTAGTCACACAATTAATAAGTATCAGAAACAGGATCTGAACCCAAGCCTTCCTGATTCCAAACCAAGCTTTCTATCCACTATGCCACAATATCTACTAGCCCTGGACTGGAAATCAGGCAGTTGGGGTATAGTTCTGGATCTTCCACTTCTCAGCCATTTGAGTTTTTAGGCAGGTACACATTTCTTGATCTCAATTTTCATAGCTGTAAAATGGGATAATAATGATGGTCCCGCTTACCCTCCAAGAATTACTATGAGTTTCAATGATGATGAAATATATTTTGTAACTGTCAAGCACCGTGTATCTATAATTATCTAGCACCTAGAGCAGGTCCAAAGCAGGTGTTTAGTCATCCTCCTGGAATTGAATTTGCTTCTCCTTCCTACCCCAGAAGTACTTGTCCCAGCTGGCAGAGGAAGGCCTAAAGAGCAACGAACAGGGCAGCAGCCCGAAGCCAGATGACTGTGGCATTGGAATTGTGCCCCACTTTGAGAGGAAAAAGCTCTGACCCCTGGGAAGCAAGAAGAGTAGAAATGAAGGATTGCCAGGGGTACCTTCCTGATCTCCGAGTCGAGCCTGCTGCATCTTCTCCTTCGCCTTGAGGAAGGAAAGCAAGGACGCGTTGTTTGGGTCCTGGCCCAGAGAACCAGTCAAAAAGCTCCCCAAACTGTTCCCACCACAAATCAGTCCTGGCACGCCGAGCAGGCAGAGCTGCATGTCCTCTCTGTATGTGTGCGTGCGTGTTTCTGTCTCTCTCAAACTTTTTTCAGACTCTCGCCTGACTCTCCTTGTGTTCTGTGCCCACATCCTTTTCCTTTTCATAAAATCTGACTCCTCAGGGATTTTTAACAAGGTTTAAATTCTTGATGGGATATATAACACATCAGGCCAAAAGAAGGGTGGGTTATCCAGGGGAGGGTCCTCAAAGAAAAATGTCTATGTCAAAAAATACTTGAATGAAATTGTATTGATCTCTTTGCTTGCTGTTCGTTGCTTGGGATAGCCCAACTTAGAGTGCCCAGAGTTCTAGAGCTAGAACAGACATCACCAAGAAAGGCAAGGGATAAATTCTCAAGGAGCCTGATTAAATCTACTTCATTCTCAATTATATGGCCAAGCCACCATTTTTAGTAACCTGTTTTTAAAGATCTTTCATTCAGTTATTCTGAAAGTTCATCAGCTGTATGTCTTAAATTAAAATGAAACAGGCTTTGAGACACCCAACAAAACCTTCCTTCTGAAAGCTCAGATAATTTCCCTCCAAATTAATCCCTTTCTTCTTTCCACTCCCTTCCTTCACCCCAATTTGAGGAGAAATGAGGGCCTGTTTTATTTTGGAAAGTGGATTTGGTATGGATTCAGTTGGATTACAATAAGCATACACTTCCTCTGCCTCCAGCTAAAATAGCAGTTGGTGTGTGTCCGGGACAAATGACTGCCTTAAAGTGGTGCTTGGAGTCCGATTGAGAAACACCAAAACAATGAAACTGCCAGCCAAGATTCTGTCCTTGACTCACCCGAAGGTGCCTGCATGCTGGGGTGTCTGAGTTGCATTCTTTTCAAAAACCTCCCAACCCACTGGTCTAAAGATGCCCCTTGAGCGGTGGGATCTGCTGAGGAAGAAAGAGGTTGCTGAACTTGTCTAGCTCTTGAGGGTTTGTATTGGGGGCCCTTTGCACCTGGACTAGGGGAGTCCGTAGCTGGCTGGGGATGATCCTCCTGGAAGCTTCTTGCCATGAGGATTTTAATAATTTGTACTCAAACTCTTGGCAGATCTGAGGCGGCCAGAAGGGTCATTCCTACATTAGATAGAGTTCATCTTCCTGGGCAGAAGCTTGCTCTCAGTTGCTCCATGGTCCGTGGCCAGTGAGTCAGTAATTCCCTGTGTGGGATTTTGTTCCTGGCTACTTTCTGTGAAGTTCCCAGTTCTATGAGGGCAAACCTCAGGCTAGTATAAAGTGGCCTTCTGTTCTGCCCCTGAAAGTCAAGACACTTCTGCAAAGTTGATCTGATCTTCTCAGTCCTTTAAAACGCAGGCAGTTAAAGAAATCTTTAGAAATTCCCAGTATTTGGTCTTATCACCCCCAGCAGACATAGCATGAGAGAATTATTAATTTTTATGGCAGATTAGAGCAGACACAGGTCTGACACAAATATAATACAAACACCATAATGATAAGACTGTGGAATAATAAACTTTGTGCAAAGGCAGCCAGAGAGGAGTTACAGTCCTGCGTGTGTATAAGAGAGAGTTTCAGGAAGGCACTAAAGGAAAATAAACCAGTTTGGACGTGTCCAGGTCAGGGCTTTACCAAAGCTGAAATGCCAAATTTGTCGTTAGAACATTTTAGCACCTCAGGAAGGTTGGTTGGTTTTCAAGAGACCTGAAAGAGTTTGAAGGCTGGGGCTCAATCCAGACCTGTTCCCCTGCCACCACACATCACACATCCAGTTGCCAAAGGTAGCCTGTGAACAAGGAATGCTTGTACTGGGTCCTCGGCACTAGCTGTTCCTTCCTTTCTGGGAAATATCCTGACCTCATATGTCTCTATCTTGCCATCACAGAGAGGGGAGGGGATACATTTCTCAGCATTTCAGTGCCACTCACTAAACCAGATTGGGATACACCTTACTCCCTCACTATCAGAAAGCTGTTGCAGAAGATCATCTCTGCAGCCCGTTCTCCCCCCAAAGTGAGAAATCCCCTGCCTTTGCCTGCTCCGTGTGGCAGGGTTTCTGTGGAAATTTGTATTGGCTGCTCCCCCGAGGAACTCTTAGGCCTTCCTTGCTGATAAACTGTCTATGTCCATGGTGGGGGGTACAGAGTTGTTCACTAACTATGTTTCTTAAGGCTTTTTTCTCTTTTACTCCATCAGGATCCTCTATTTACAAAAGATTTCAGGATATACATGTGTACATATATACATATATAATATATATTTTTATACAATACCATTGGCATGATTCTTCACCAATCTTCATAATTTGCACTTTTTATTTCTATATGTATTAAACTCAGTACAGTGTTAAAAAGCAGCCCAAGCAAGTTCTTATTCTGTTTAAAAGGCGCTTTTCTGCAATGTTTGTTGACCACTTCCAAGTGTCTCCCCCAAAAGGGGGCTCAAAAGCATTTACCATTTTTAGCAATAGATACATTTGTTCCCTGAATCAAATTCAGGCTTTAATATTACCAAGACCTGCTTTTTTAAAAATCAAGCTCCCTCTCTACCCTGCCCCCCAAAAGAAAGCAATATTCAGTCACTGCCCCCCACCCCCAGAAATTCAGCAAATAAAACTGTTGGCTTGAACACTAGCTTAGTGTAGTTGTAGCATCGGGCCGGTATCATCAGGGTTTTCTACTTGTGAAATATCTGAGGCTGTGATCTGTTGAATTATACTTGAACTGGACCAGAACATATTTATTGAGCTTATAAAAATCTTGTTAATTTAAGCTTCGGCTTGTAAATGGTTGGAATTTGTTGAACTTTGTTGAGTGTCTTATGAGTTGTCACTACTTTTACTGATCTGTGTAACTGACCGCAAAGTGTTTTGAGGTGTTTCATAAAAAAATGAAAAGAAAAAAAAAGATTTTAATAAAGGTAATTTGAAAGCCTTTGAGTGAGTCATGGTGTTGGTGGATGTTTACAGGGATCAATTTCTAGCTCACTGGGTCATTGTCAGTAAAGACAACATGGTTTCAAGCCTTCTTATACCTGAAAGGTTTGAGAAATCTAAGATGGCTTCTTTCTGCTTATAGAAAGGAGGGCTTTAGGTCAGTTCCTCTGCTAACTACAATATAAATAATTTATTCACTTGGCAAACATTGATTGAATCATAGATCTGAAATCTACTTTTAGCTATTTCCCTGCTTTCAACAGCAACAATACTCAATGCTGACAAAGTAGGGATCTATTCTTAAAGATCCACAAACTCGATGTAATTCTAAATCTAGGAGATTCCAGTAATCTTTGCACAATATTTGTCATTTTTTTCTGATATCTAATTTCAATTCTTCTTGCTCATTATTTGACTCACTTTTGTTTCATCTTCCATTATTATGCAGAGGATCACTCTATTTTCTGGGTATTAACCTATCAACATATTCCAAAGTTATTGTTAAGTCCTCCTCAGCTTTCTCTTCCCCCAGCAGCAACAAGCCAATCCCTGTAACTTTTCTCCTAATGTCTAGTAGCCCACTCCTTCAAAAGGACTAATTTCTGCCTCTGTGCCTGAGCCCTCTTGTTGACATTTCCCTTTAAGTTGTTAGAAAACATGTCCAGGTAATATGAGGCCAAGAGACCGCCTGTTATTAAACTTGATAGTAGCTCAAGGAAGTGTTCCCATCAAACTGGCTGTTGTACCTTGGGCATTTCCTTGGGCATCTCATTGAGCCTGTTATGTCTATCCCTCTGCTAAGACCTTTGAGTCCTTCACTTAGAACCAACCACAGTGTCAAGGGATCAAGCAGAAGGCACCAATTCAGTCAAAGAAATAACAATGACTAGACCCAAAGAGCAGTTGTTGGTAGCCTCATGCCAATGTGGAACAAGCTCTCTAGGGCAGTGAATGTCCCAGAGATCTCTTCTTGGTCTTTGATGCTTAACTTTTTCTCAATGATTTGTACAGAGGCATAGATAACACATTTGTTTGATCTAAACATGACACAAAACTGGAAGTGACAGATGATATATTGTATTTCAGAGTAAGGATTGCAAAAATCTAAATAGGTAATACTTTGAAGTAAATATAATTATTTAATAGGGATAAATGTGAACTTACACTTAGGTTAAAAATCAGCTCTACAAGTACAAGATAGGGGAAGGGTGGTTGGATAACTATGTAAAATATTTAGAAATTCTACTAGGTTAAAAAATTTAATGTGTATCAGTAGTGTGTTTTAGCAGTCAAAATGAATGAATACAATCTTAAACTGCATTAAGGAGATAACATCCAAAGCAGTGGAAAGGATAGTCCTACTTTGTTGTATTTAGTCCTAGGCACACTGCTTCTGATGAACAATAGTGTCAACCTAGAAAACATCCAGAGTGAGGTAACCAACATCCAAAGTAAGGTAACCAGGTTGATGGAGGGTCTTCACAATCATGTTGTATGAGAACTGATTGAAAAAAAGGGCTGTAATGTATTCCAAAATATTTATAGCAGAAATATTTATGATAGCAAACAAAATAAGAAAAAAGTGAGTTTTCATTCTTGGAAAATGATAAATTACACTATGGATAAGAACATGATAAAATATTACACTCAAGAAACTAAGAATATGAGGAATTCAGAGAAACATGGAAAGACATATGGCTTGGCTGATGATACTAAGTAAAGAAATCAGAACTAAGAGAATAATATACACCATTATCAATGTAAAGGAAAAAGTATTCAAAGACATCAGAATTCAGATGAATATGATGACTAGTTTGATTCTTGGGTCCTAATTATGAAACATACTTCTTGTCTATTAGTGGGGAAGTGGTTTACTATGGGTAGAGAATGTTGTATGTGCTGTCAGATAAGGATGATATATCTGCTTGGTTTAATTATTTTTATGCTTGTTTTAAGGAAGATATTTTGGGTTCAAAGGAAAATGGTTTATTTGGAAGTGATGGTGATGCAAAAAGCAAAAGCACCAATATAACATTTCAAAAAGAAAATAATGAGCCAAGCAGGTGTTAGCAAGGCCACAAAATATATACTCTGGACAAATAGTCAAACTGCACACAGACCACAGATATAACCAAGAAAGTAAGACCAGGAGTGCAGAGGCAGCTGGGCACTGAGTTTTTGTAATCCATGATTATTGAGATCACCTCTTCTGAACTCAGTTGAAAGATCCTTCCATATTTCCCAGCAATACCTAGAGCCCAGCCCAGCCTAGAGTGGTTGGTGTGGGTATCTATCTGTCTCTCTCACTCATCTGTGATTCTTAGCTCCTAAGATCTGTATTGATGCCAGGACTCAAAAAATGTGTCCTTCACCTTTATTAGTTCCACCTCACACTAGTGGTCCAAAGGAATACCTCTAAGGGACACCTGTAGAAATTAAGACAGGGGGCCCTTAAGGACCTCAAATAAGTTCTTTTACACCATATTTTAACTTTTTATTGAGTTTATTGGGGTTAAAGGGAAGAAGGTCTGAAATATAGGGCATGTTCCATCATGTTCAAGTTCCATCAGCTCCCAGATGGAAAGGTCAGGGGGAAGATACTCCTTGGGAAACACTGGGGATTTTTGAGCAGTAGACACATGGGAATAATCTCAAGTCTTCAGAATGTTCTATATTTACCTGCCCAGCTGTCTCCATGCATTTGACCTTCCCTTGATGATTATGTCTATGTTCTGTGTGCAGTTTGTTTACCTATTTCTCTCTCAAGGATGAATAAAGTCCACATCCTTCTTAACACCTGCACAGCCCATATGAGATTTGTTTTATTTTATTTGACTTATACTATAAGTGTGATTGTGCTGAGTTGTTTTTTTTTAATCTTTCCATTTTTTTCTTCCTGATACTCACTTATCTGGCCATTGTTGACAAGAAGCAACAGAACAGGCGTGCTATTTTAACCCTTTTGTGATACCAGACCTCAAAAAAGGAAACTTTGCTAAAGAAAGATAATCTTTCCACCCACTATAGGGTAGGGGTTACAACCAAAAAACTAGCTGGAGTTTGCATTTCTTAATTTCTCCCCTGAAGAATAATGGCCTTTTCCCCAACACCCATCCTGAAAAGCAATCTGACTAAGAAATTCAGATCCCTTTAGGCTTGGCTGAGGTTGCCTCCCAAACCTGTCTGGTGAGGAAAAACCTTGCTCCACTGAGGGAAAAGTGCAACTGGGAGCCTGCCAGAGGAACCCAGCAGGTTGGAACAGGGCTGAATCCAATAAAGCAGTTATATTGGGGAGTTCCTAGGGAGCACTCAATGCCCCATCATTTCAGATTCCTAGACTCTATAAAACAAAAAGGAATGGACATTCCAGTTAAGCAGCAAGGCCTTGTGTGAACATTCAAGTAGTTTGATCTAGTATCCTCTTCATCACTAACTCAGTATGTGATCTTGGATAAGGAAGTCCTGTAATCATTCTGGGTCTCCATTTCCTTATTTGAAGTAAGGAATTAATCATATTTTTATTACCTGCCTTATAAGGTTCTGTGCAAATCAATAAACAGTTATTGAAGTATGTACTATGTTAGGTACTGTGCTAGGGGCTAATGCTGCAGGAGAAAACCAAAATTAGTGCTTGTGCTCAACAAGTTTATACTGTACTGAAAACACAGCATTTAAGACAGATAAATCAATACAATGCTACTTGACATGGGAGAGAGTACATCTTGACAACAAGGACAGATTTCCAATGGAGGGAATGCCTGTGATAACCTTGAAGGAAAATAAAGGTTCTAAGAAGCAGAAAGGAACAGGCATATATTTTCAAACATGGAAGGAAGATAGCCTGCACAAGCCAGAGAAGTCAGAGAGAGAAAGTGAACAGATTACTGGAAGAGACATAATATTGGAGGGAAAGTAGGTAGGCAGGTTGGGGGTAGATTGGGAAGGACTTGAAACATCAAGCTGAGAAGAGTATTTTATCCCAGAAGCAATAAGGAATCATTGAAGATTTTTGAGCAGAAGAATGACATGGTTAGAGCTATGCTTTAGGAGAGAAGAAAAAAAAGAAAAAATAAATAAATTTACATGATAACCTCATTATATATTTAAAAGGAATGATGAGTTGTACATAATAGATTTGCACTTTCATATGCAATCACCTTTTAAAATTATACTATATTATGGAAGTGCTCATTTTATTACATAAACTAAAAGTAAAATAAATGTGGAGGGAGAAGAATATTTTGGATGATAGATTAGGAAAACTTGTTATAAGGAAAGTGCTTTGTAAACCTGAAATGAGAACTATTCTTGATTGTAGGTAAAATGAGGTGGGAGTGTAGATACATTTACCAATTTTGTAGGATTTTTTGTGACAATAACCTAAGTTCAGAAATGAAGTTACCATACACAAATATAAAAGCAGCGGGAGTGTATCAGAACACCAAATGTCCAAGTAAGAGTTGTTACAGAGCACATGTTCCACCAGAATGGGCTCACCTTCATGAGAAGCCCACTCCCGCTACTCCAGTTACCATCATTATCTATATCAACAAAGGATACAGCACTAAACATAATTTAGGCATTCTGTCTTCAGAGGTTAGCATTTACATATCATGGCAAATGGAACATAGTAACATATATACCCTCACATATATATGAATGAATGTCACATATAAGAATGTCATACATATGTACACATGCACACATGTCATGGGCGCACACAAGAGCACCACACTATAATTTCATGTGTACATGTGTGTGAATGTCATATATGCACACACATGAATGTCACATATAAGGATATCATGTATATGTGTATATGTATGTGTGTGTATATATATATGAATGTCAAATTTTGCAATGTTTCAGTGTGGTATGGAGGTGACTTTGAGTTCTTTAAGGCTGACCGTACACTATAAGTTTTTTCAGGTCCTGCTGAGCCAAAGAGTCTTAGAGTATGATCAAGTTTGAGATAAGGGCACACTTTCTTTGCTTCAAGTAGCTCTCACCTTACCTGTCTTCACAAGTAAAGGGATTTGGTTTACTTTGATTTGCCAACCCAAGGGTCTCTCCTGAGAATAATACTGTCACCAACTACCTCTAGAATCCATTTAACTTCAGTTTTCTTGCTTGTAAAATGGGGCCAGTAACTACTTCACAGGATTGTGGGACGGATCAAATGAAATAAAACAAATAGGTAAAGTGTTTTACAAATTTTAAAGTGCAATGTAAACAGTAATTATTTAAAACTCACCCATCCTCATCCTCATTATTGCCTGCTTCTCTGGGTTAAGGTGGGCATCAGCCAGGCAGGTTGTAGTCTGTTTTGATTTAGAGCCCCTGACCTCTTTGCTGTATTAAAATAAGATGCCCCATCTCTCCCCAGGCATTACCACTGATTGTCCCCCATGCCTGGAATGCTCTACCTCTTCCACTCTAACTACTGCCTACCCTTAAATCCCAACTAAAATCCCACATTCCACAGAATTCCTTAATCCCTCTTAATTCCAGTGCTTTCCTTCCTTGAATTAATTCCTCATTATCCTGTATAGAGCTTGTTTTGTATATATTTGTTTGCATGTTGCCTCCCCTTTAGGTTGAAAGCTGCTAGAGGGCAGAGGCTGTCTTTTCCTTCTTTTTGTATCCCCAGTGCCCATAGTAGGCACTTAATAAATTGTTGATTGGTTGACTGATTGTCTAATTATTATCGGGTCCTAGAGTTGGGTAGTGGAATGCCCTAAAGTGGAGTGTCTGGGTTCAAGTGAGTGGGGTGAGACTTTCCCTTGGAACAAAAGAGCTCCTGTCCAAGGTGTTTTGAAAGAAGAAGGAGGCATGTTGAAGGGGTCGGGGTACACCTGGACAGTTAGTACATCTTTATGAGGTGACAGAGAAAACAGTGTTCTGAGCCCTGTACTCTTCCTGTTTGGCACTGTAGGAGTTTATCTAGTGAGCTGGAAGTCAGGGGACAATTCCTTTCTAGATTTTTCTGTTTTGTTGCTACTCACAGAGAAACTGCAGGAAGAAGTAACTTCTCCCTTCCCTCCTCCTTCCCCCGCCCCAATGCCTTTAATTTCTATCCTGAGGTCCAAAGACTTGTTTTTTAAAAATATATTTTGGCAACCAAATTTTAGTATAATTGATTTCCTTTGCAATGCTATGTATTTTATTGTATTAAGAATATTACTCTGAGGAAGGAGGCTTCATAGGCTTTACCCAACTTTCTAGAGGATCCATGACACAATAAGGCTTGAGAACCCTGGCCTAAGAGCGATTCTAGCAGCCAGTTCCTGACCTTGCCACAGACCCTTCCAGGATAGAAACTCATTCCTCCTACTCTAGGTTGGGCCCTCCCAACCCGGAGCACCTCCTCCAACTTGTGCCCCAGTACATTCCCTTCCCTACCCTGCCAAGCCTGCCCAAGCTTCAGATTGTCAGTATTTAGGACAGAGCAGCTGGGTGGGGAGGCACTGGGCTCTGGGAATAGAGCTGGTTTTATGGTAGTTATGTCAACACTGGATTTACCATTTCAGTTCACACCGTACCCATGGAAACCACACCTCTTTGACTGATGGCACAACAAGGGATGGGGGGGGAAGGGGGAAATCTCTTCACTTTTTTGAGGGGCTCTTACTCCCCTAGGATTTTGGAGGGGCAAGAAGGCTTGTTTGTGCATGAGAGACTTTCACCCCTTTAAATAAAATCTTGACACAAATTGAGGCTTCTGGCTGGGCCATTAATAATTAAGCCTGCCATGCCCCTGTTCTTCATTGCCTAGACCTGGAACAAGTCCAGCTTGGAAAAAAGGGAGGAGCTCACTCACTGCAGTGTTAATCCAAGATACTTGGGACACAGTCCTGGAAAAATGGAAAGCCCATCTCTTCATTCACCCTGCCTATACAAATCCCACCTGTCCAGCTTGACTCCTTCCTTTATGAAGATTTTTCTGGCTATTCTAAGACAATGATTTTTCCCTCTTCTGAACTCCTATTTTCTATCTTTCAATGCTCATGTATTAGTTCTATAGACTTAGCACTGGAAGGAACATGAGAGATTAACCAGTCTAGCCAACCTATAGCCCCTGCTACAATAGTTCTAGCAATTGGCCATCTAGCCTTTGCTGGAAGCTGCCTCACTGCCTAATTGTAGTAGCCCATTTAGGGAGCAGCTCAAAATCAACTTTTCATGTTTATCTTTTCTAATAATAATAGTTTACACTTATGTGGCCTTTGGAAGTTAGAAAACATGCATATATATATATCTATATATCTATATATCTATATATCTCCTTAATTGCTTCTCTAGTCTCCTGTAACATAGGAACAGCAAATATTATGTATGGTTAGTGAGGCAAGCCAATGAAGCATTTATATAACCCCCTAAAATCCTACACCAGGACTAAGGAACAAATCAAGAGCTGCTTCTGATTGATCTTGATTTATATTTTTAAATTTCCCTTGTTATATAATGAAATTGACTAAAAGGAACATTTCCCTATACAAAGGAGAAGAAAAACAAAAGACTGCATTTGAAACTGACTTTTCATATGCATAGCTTGGGATTTTGAGTTTTGGGTTGTTTTTTTTTTTAGTATTTTTCAAACTTTATCTGAGATTTTGAGACTATTCTATTTATTTCTTTTCTGAACTTCTTTTTGCTGTCTTCTGCTTATTTTTGAAATGATTCATTGATGCTCACATCTTCCCCCCTTTTTAAAGTATCACTACTACTCCTCTATAATGGTTCCCAGTCCTCCTTGGTTGTACACATCCTTTAGCAAGAGTTCAGAGCATAAGTCCATCCCCATGGGAACAGAGCCTGTGTTCAAGGGGTTCATTCTTTTACTATTATATTAATATCTCCATTTTTCAGGTGAGGAAGTTGAGGCTCAGCAAGGTAATATAGGTGGGCTCCTCATAAGATCACAGACTTAGGCCTTAGAGGTCACTGAGTCAGACCCTTGTTTTACAGATAAAGAAACTGAGGCTCGGAGAGGTAGAGTAACCTGTCTAGAATTGGCTCATTCAGTAAAAATCAGCACAAAAATCCATTTTTTTTTTGCTCCAATGATTGAATGGTTGTGTACATAGCAACTCATAGTCTCTCTGGCTAAATTCTAAGATCCTAAAGGAAAAGGAATTACTATTCATATCTATTTGCAACCCCCCCCAACTTTTGTTACACTTAGGATCTTGCACATAGGAAGCACTCCTTAAGCATTTCTTTTTTTTCTTTTTTTAATTTTTATTGGTGAGGCAATTGGAGTTAAGTAACTTGCCCAGAGTATTAAGTGTCTAAGTTGTATTTGAACTTAGGTCCTTCTGACTGCATGGCTAGAGCTCTATCCACTATTCCATCTAGCTCCCCCTCTTTAAAAATTTCTTATTGAAACAGGAGCAGTATTAAATTTAGAAAAAAAATTAGAACAGTTCAACTAGGTTTCCAATTGCTAATAATTTGAGTACCAATGAGCCTTCTATGTTTCAAGCTTTCTTATGAGTCCTTATCCCTTTAAGGGAGTGGGAGTGGGGGAGAAGAAAGGAGGAAGAGAGGAAGAAGAGAAAGAGGAGAGGAAGAAGAGAGGAAGGGGAGGAGGAGGAGAGGAAAAGGAGGAGAGGAGAAGAGGGGGAATGCTTTTCCTACCCAATTGGCCACTCTGGGCCACTGGGAATATGGTTGCTTTTCTCCTTTTTCCTTCCATTTCTCCATCTTTTCTTTGTCTCTTTTCATATGAGTTCCATGGGCTTTCTCATCCTTTTTCTCATCCATCCTACCAGGTTCTTTCCAGGGATATAAGCTTAGAGTTAGTCCCAGCATTAGCTTTGAGAGTGATTTGGGGATGCCTCACCTTCTTCATCCCTGAATCCAAAAGACCAGGTGGTGATGGATAAGTGGTGAATCTAGTAAGCTCTCGTTTCTTGTTTCACAGACTCTTGTGACCAAGACCCTTGGGCCTATATCCCAAAGAGATCTTAAAGGAAGGAAAGGGCCCCACATGTGCAAGAATGTTTGTGGCAGCCCTTTTTGTAGTGGCTACAAACTGGAAAATGAATGGATGCCCATCAATTGGAGAATGGTTGAATAAATTATGGTATATGAATGTTATTGAACATTACTGTTCTATAAGAAATGATCAGCAGGATGATTTCAGAGAGGCCTGGAGAGACTTGCATGAATGATGCTGAGTGAAATGAGCAGGACCAGGAGATCATTATACACGGCAACAACAAGACTATATGATGATCAATTCTGATGAACATGGCTCTCGTCAACAATGAGATGATTCAGGCCAGTTCCAATGGTCTTGTGATAACGAGAGCCATCTGCACCCAAAGAGAGGACAACGGGAACTGAATGTGGACCACAACATAGTATTTTCACTCTTTTTGTTGTTGTTTGCTTGCATTTTATTTTTTCTTATTTTTTTTCCTTTTTGATCTGATTTTTCTTGTGCAGTATGATATTTGTGGAAATATGTATAGGAGAATTGCACATGTTTAGCATATATCAGTTCATCTAGGGGAGGGGGGAGAGGGAAGGGAGGGAAAAAATTAGAACACAAGTTTTTGTAAGGGTAATGTTGAAAATTGTCCGTGTATTTTGAAAACAAAAAAGCTTTAATTAAAAAAAGAAAAAAATTTTTTTTTACTTATGTAAGATAAGGAGATATACTAGAAAAAGCACTGGCCCAGGAGTCAGAAAATTAAGTTTTGGATCTTATACTAACTAGCTGTGTGATCTTAGTATAGTCATTCTCCACCCCCTCCCTTTGGGATCTAGTTTCTTCACTTGTAAAATGAGGAGGGTGGACTAATAACTCTATATAGAGCTTTTTAGAGTTTAATCATGTGAGGTAAGGTATGGGAATATTATTATCTTCATTTTATAGATGAGGAAATTGAGGCTTAAAGAGCTAGCATCATTTTCTCCTTGACACATACTTGGTAAATGCAGAGTCTGCATTTAAACATTCTTCTTGTGACTCCACGTCTTAATTGCTGTGCTCTTTCGAAAACCCTGCTTTTGGACCAGATAATTTCAAACATGCCTTTCAATTCTAATATTCTATGATCTTACAAAATATCCCCCATGATGCTTGGTTTGATATATGGAAATTATTTCCATACATTGGCAGATAGCCCTTGCCAACTATGATGCTGCCTTGGTGACATGAATACAATAAATTCTGATTAACAATAAACCCCACATAACAGATGCTTCCCAAAATACCTATTTTATGGCCTGTCTATTTAATAAACATGGTGACCTTATAAGTAAGGTACCACTGTATAACATCTTTCTTAATAGATTTTGATATGGATTTTTTTTTCTTCTTTAGAATAGACAGGGGACATCAGGATCTTTTATTTTCCTTCCTTCCTTCCTTCCTTCCTTCCTTCCTTCCTTCCTTCCTTC
>JAJPUD010014918.1:0-23704 GCA_023553655.1 Myrmecobius fasciatus
ATCTGAAAAGGATACATTTACTATTTCTGCTTTTCTGCATTTGATTTTGAGGTTTTTATGCCCTAACACATGATCAATTTTCATAGTAGTTCCATGAACTCCTGAGAAAAAAGTATACTCCTTTCTATCGCCATTCAATTTCCTCCAGAGATCTATCATACCTAACTTTTCTAACCTTTTGTTTATCTCCCTAACTTCTTTCTTATTTATTTTGTGGTTTTATTTATCTAATTCTGAGAGAGCAAGGTTGAGATCCCCCACTAGTATAGTATTACTGTCTATTTCTCCTTGCATCTCTGTTAGTTTCTCCTCTAGGAATTTGGAAGCTATAACACTTGGTGCATATATGTTTGGTATTGATACCGCTTCATTGTCTATGGTACCCTTTAGTAAAATATACTTTCCTTCCTTATCTCTTTTAATTATATCTATTTTTGCTTTTACTTGGGCTGAGATAAGGATTGCTACCCCTGCTTTGTTTTGTTCACATGAAGCATAAAAGATTTTGCTCCAGTCCTTTACATTCACTCTGTATGTATCTCTATGTTTTAGATGTGTTTCTTATAAACAACATATTGTAGGATTCTGGCTTTTAATCCAGTCCACTATCCGCTTCTGTTTTATGGGAGAGTTCATCCCATTCATATTCATAGTTAGAATAACTATATCTATATTTCCTGCCATCTTATTTACCCAAAGTTATATTTTTCTCTTCTCTTTCCCCTTACTCCCTTCGCCCCTCCTCAGTACTTTAGTTTTGATGACCACCTCCCTCCAACAGTTCTCCCCCCTTTAGAACCCCTTCCTCCCTTTTACACCTTTCCCCTAATCCTTTTATTAGTCTATTTCTTGTAGACAACACATTGTAGGATTCTGGCTTTTAATTCAGTCCGCTATCCATTTCCATTTTATGGGAGAGCTCATCCCATTCACATTCACAGTTAAAATGACTATATCTATATTTCCTGCCATCTTATTTACTCAAAGTTATATTTTTCTCTTCCTTTTCCTCTTACTCCCTTCCCCCCAACCAGTATTTTGTTTTTGATAACCACCTCCCTCTAACACTCCTCTCCCCTTTAGAACCCTCCCTCTTTTTTACACCTTTCCCCTAATCCTTCTATTAATTTATCCCTTTCTTTTCCTCCTTTCCCTCCTACTTCCCTATACAGAGGGCCAAGTTTTTCCCTGAAATTATATGTGTCTGATATACTCTTTTAGAGCCCAAAATACTGAGAGTAAGATTCACACAATACTCATCGCCCTCCCTTCTTTCCCTTAATTATATTAGATTTTCTATGTCTCTTCATGAGACTTTGCCTTATTTTACCTCCTTTATTTTTTTTACTTTATTTTACCTCCTTTCCCCTCCCTCCTTTTTTTTTACAGTATGATATACCTTCCACCTCTAATTTCTTTTCAGTTATTATCAAAGTAAAATCAAATTATACCCCCATTCTTTAAGGATACCTCTAGTAGAGATATAGTTCTCGAGAGTTCTTTCCTTTTTACCTTTTTACGCTTCTCTAGAGTTCTGTGTTTGGAGGTCAAATTTTTTTTCAGATCTGGTCTTTTCATTAGAAATAGGTGAAATTCTCCTGTATCATTGAATGACCATCTTCTTCCCTGGAAGATAATGTTCATTCCAGCTGGATAGCTTATTTTTGGCTGTAATCCAAGTTCTTTTGCCTTTCGGAATATCTGATTCCAAGCCCTTCGATCCTTCAGTGTAGAAGCTGACAGATCCTGTGTAATTCTAATAACAGTTCCTTGGTATTTGAACTGTTTTTTTCTAGCCATTTGTAATATCTCCGGAGTTCTTTCAAAGTAGATATTTGATAGAAGTGCGTTGTGGTCCAAGTGTTTGGTGGAGCCCTCACTCCAGAATCAATTCAGAGGCTCAATTTGTCTGGGTCTGAGGGAAGGTCTCAGGAGCTCACAGAGAACGCTGTCTGCAGTTTGCCATCTTGGCTCCGCCCTATAAGGTCACCCCATTTCCTTTCAAAAAAAGCCAAAATCCTCTGTCATTACAAGTCCTCCATAATCTGATGCTAACATACATTTCTCATCATCTAATATTACTTTCACCTTATACCTTATACTTCAACCAAACTGGGCTACTTAGAACGTGAATGAAAGAATAAACTACATGCTCACATATTGATGCCTTTACTCACACTTGTCCCTATGCTTTGGATGACATATTTCTTCCTCTTCACCAGCTTAAATTTCTATCTATCTTTCAAACCCTTCAAAGATTAAGTGGTCTTCCCACCTCATTTTTCTCCAGTGTAGTACATCCTACACACTGCTATCTAGCTTTATATTCAGATTTTACCCTGTGATTCCAATAATTGTAATAGTTAACATTTATACATGCTTTAAGTTTTGCAGGTTTTACATAAATTGTTTTATTTGATCCTTACAACAATGCTGTGAGATGGATGCTATTGTTATTTCCATTTTATGGTTTTCAAGAAACTGAAAATGAGAGACGTTAAAGCAAATGGGCCAGAGTCACATAGTTAGCATATCTGAGGTGTTATTTAAACTAAGGTTTTCATGACTCCAATTCTAGGAGTCTATCAAATATCCCATTTTTTAACTTAAGGACAATATGTAAACTCCTCTGCTTAGATTTTAAAACCCTTTGCAAACTGACTCTAGCCTATATGTTTTAACCTGATGAGACCTTCTTCCCCCTATTGAGCTCTGTATTTCAGAAGTCCTTTTTATTTTTGTTCCTCAAACATGATACTCCATCTCCCATCTTCATGCCTTTCCCCCATCTTAGAATGCATTGGTTCTTTTTTTTTCTATTTCATTGACTTCTAACAACAACAACACCAATAACAATAAATATATAGTACTTACTATTTGCCAAACACTATATTAAGCACTTTATTATTACTTTGTCATTTGTTTTTCACAACAACCCTGGAAGGTAGGTGAATTTCTATTTTATAGATATGGAAACTGAGGAAATTGGAGATTAAGTGACTTGCCCAGTGACTAGTCCAAACAGCTAGTAAGCATCTGAGTCCATATTTGAACTCAGTTCTTCCTGACTCCAGGCCAGATGGTCTATCCATTGTGCCACCTAGCTGCACCTTCTTTTTGTTTAAGATACAGTTGAAGTCGGGGCAGCTAGGTGGCGCAGTGGATAGAGCACCAGCCCTGAAGTCAGGAGGACCTGAGTTCAAATCTGGTCTCAGACACTTAACATTCCCTAGCTGTGTGACCCTGGGCAAGTCACTTAACCCCAATTGCCTTAGCAAAAAGCAGAAAAAAAAAAAAAAAAAAAAAAGATACAGTTGAACTATCATCTTCATTATGAAGCCTTTTCTTATCCCTTACATTGCTAGGTCCCGCCCTCCCTGACAAATGACTTTGTATTTATCTACCTTTTTTTTTCATTTTACATTTCTACATACCACACTTTCTTCCCTCTCCCTTAGAATATAAACTTGTGAGTAGGATTACCCCAAGTACCTTGCACATAGAAGTGTTTAATAATTGTTTGCTGATTGATTACTATATTCATTAAGCCTGGCATCAGTACTGATCTCTATCAAACCTCACAGAATTTTATTTTGTAACTCGCTAATACACATATCATGTATTATTCGATTGCTGTTGGTGTCTCATCTCTATCCTAGACTGCAAAGTTCTTGACCACAGGATCACTGTTTATCTAAACTATATCTTCCACAATATTTTGCATAGCTTAGTCACTTATTCAGCATTAGTTCTATTGTGGGGTTTTTTTTGGCCATATATTGTTAATATGGAAAGTTTCCAGGATTCATAATTCCTTCTTTATGTGAATGAATAGCCCATTGTGAAAAAGTTTCAGATATTTAAACATAAAATTTTAAAATATGATTCTGTATTATTGCATATTGTATGTTGGATAGGAAAATAGTGTTATTCATTTAAAAAAGGAAGGCTCCTGAAATATTTTGGTCAGTATACCTTTAAAATAAAATTTCATTATAGTCCTGACTCATTATAAGAGAGAATTAATGGATTTGAGAAGGATAACAATCTCTTGCTGAAGTATACTCTCCTGCTGAATATAAATGCAGACTAAGTCTTGCTATACTAGCTCTGAATTAAGGAGTGAAAATTAGATTTAGATGGAAAGGAATAGAGCCCCAAAAGTGATAATGGTATGCCATTTACTCATCCTATTCCAATGTCCTTTCTCATAAGCATTTCAAGTTTTAACTACCCAATAAGTATCTAAAGAAAGTAGTTGGTGAAAAATAAGAATTCCATTCAACTAACATTTTATGAAGAGCCATGATTTTTTCCCCATTGTGTTAGATGCTGGAAGATAAAAAGGAATTAAAACATGGTCCCTCTTTCATGGAACTTTTGGTATAGTGGGACTTGGTGAGATAAAAGAGGATTACCTAAATAACTAGACTAGTTGTTTATAAGGAGCAATGTGGTGTAATGGAAATATTTTTGGCCTAGAGTAAAAAAAAAAAACTGAGTCCATAGCCTATCTCTAAACTAGATTATGACCATGGAGAAGTGTATGAGTCTTAGTTTAATCATGTATAAAAATAAGGATCCTTTCAATAAATTATAAATCTTGGAAGGACCCTAAAATGTGAGCTGCCATTATATTACAAGGCAGAAACACATAATTAGAAGAAGTATGAAAAACAAGAAACAAGAAAACAAAGGACAATTAAGATTCTTACTGAATTGGGTCCTATGAAGTGCTTGAAGCTAATGTCTAATACTTGTTGGTTACACCACCATGAACAACTGACAACCATTCTGAATTTCAGTTTCATTACCTCTAATAAGAGGATAATAATATCTGTCACAGGATTATTGTTAATTTCAAATAATATTGAATTGCAAAGTGAACATTAAAGGAAAATATAAATTTCAGCTATTATTAAAATGATCATCTTGTTTTCAACTTTTTAAAAATGTGTTTAGATGGAAATGGTTCTGGGATGAATCACTATATTGCTATTTTATGATTAAAGGGTTATTTTTTGGTTTGGTTTTTTTTTTTTTTTACAAAGGTGGATAAAATAACTGCCCTCTCAGCTGAATAAAAGTGATAGAATAGAAATGTACCTTTGATAAGGTTTTTGATAGCATGACTGCAATGACTCTGGTGGCAGATAGGATAAAAGAAATATGACTCCCACATGACCTTGAGCTCATGATTCTTATTTCTATACATTGGAAACTTTTTGTTTCATGAATTTTGTAGATTGTCAGTAGCAACAACTATTAAAAATGCTATTGTTAAATTTGTTAGAGTCATTGTTGTTATGCTCCTGTTACTGATTTAAAAAAAAACATTAGATAAACAGTCTTCTAATAACCCACTATGCTTAGTTTGAAAAATAAAATGACATCTCCAATGCAGAAAAATTCTACATAAAGAATTTCTATGTCTTTTGATTTACTGGCTCACCCAAATACCTGGAATGCTCTGTCTCTGTTTCCCTATCTCTATCTCTGTCTCTCTCTGTCTCTCTCTGTCTCTCTTTCTCTGTCTCCATCTCCATCTCCATGTCTCTTTCTCTCTCTGTTCTCTCTCTGCCTCTCTGTCTCTTCCTCTCTCCTTCTGTCTCTCTATCTTTCTCTGTCTTTCTCTTTCACTGTGTCTCTTTGACTATGTCTTTATCTTTGTCTCTGTTTCTCTTTCTGATTCTCTATCTTTCTTATAGACTCCATCTCTTCCTTAAAAATACAGTCCAAGTATTACCTTCCATAGGAAATCTTTTCCCCAAAATTACTTTATGTATTATCTACATTTTATTACACATGTATGTACATATACATATTCATATCTACACACATATAAGGATAGTGTATTTACATATGTACACACATCCACACATCCACACAAATTTGTATTCTTCACCAGAAGATAAGCTCCTTAAAAGTGGGACTTTTTTTTTTCTTTCATTATACTTGCATCCCTAATCCCTAGGATAATGCCTGGAACATATTAAACACTCAATAAATGTTTGTTTATTGATTTCCTTTTCCTTTATAATAGTATCTTTGAGGATTTTTTTTCCATTCTTTTTAAATCTTCCCCCTTTGAGAAATCCATGAGTGTCTTTAAAAATGTTTTGCTCTCAGCAGGTATTTCTTTTGGGTATATATGATCAAGTCTAGCTGCTCTTCCTAAGTTCTTTTTTCTTGAATGCCATTTTTGTTGGCACAGCAGGTACTATGGAATCCTACTGTCACTGATGATGATAAAATTGTTTTGAATATGCCAGTAATTCTATCTATTTGTTGACATTCCAGTTTCATACATATATACTGTTAGAATGATTTAGGGCTCATAAATAGCCTTTGACAGGCTAAAAATTTTCCTAAACAATGGTTTTTTCTAGCTTCTTTTTTTCAGGTAATATTATTCATAATATGCTATTATCCTTACTATATAAAGTTTTGCAAGAATATTCCTCTTCCCAGACATTTTTTCCAGTTTCTCAGCTTGTCAAGGAGATCATCTGGATGTGAATTAAGGAGATTGCTCGGGTCTTTTTGCCATATCATTGTGGAGATTATTTTATATCAAATCACTTTTCTTTGTTCATGTTCATTTTGACAATTGCTCTAATTAGTCAATAGTCATACTGTACACAGAGAGATTATTGAAATGATGTCCACAACAATAACCATTTTGTGTTTATTAATACATGTTTTTTATTTTATATTGTTTACTGCTGTCTTTGGAGTCTCTAATTCTTGAGTAAAATATTAATGCTTTATAGTTGTGAGGATTCCAAATAATCTGGGACTTTGGTCCCTAGACAATTTTATTTCTTCATATCAAATATTTGCAATATACCTTTTATAAATTTCTCCTATGCCCATCTTCACATTAATGTCATCAAATAATCAAATGCCACTATTTATAAACATCATAAAAGCAAATGATCAAATTTCACCTCAGATCATATTTCTTATTGTCTTTAAGCACATGAATCTAACTTTCCTCCTTTATTTAACTCTGTGAATACAGTCTGTAAGCTATCATCCCATTAACCTACAACGTATTTGTTATCTTCTGGTTCATGGAAAAGTGAAAACATTAGTGTGGTTAATGAGCTACAGTGAAATTATTTATTGTTGGTGGGAAAAAATCTTATTTTTGGAGTGCCATGTGATCTCAAAACTCTGTTACTTAAAACTATTTCTCTTTCTCACTATTCTAATTCAGTAAGGGAATGCCCTAACATTAAAACAAATTGCATACTTAACCATGACCAAAAAATTATCTAATCATTAACTTGTTTATGATAAGCCTTTATTCTCTTAGTCAAATGTGTCTTCAGTCAGCAAATACAATATGAGAAAAAAACCTATGAATTTCCCATGTGTTATTCTTCCAGTTGTATATGTTGTATATGTCTCTTTAAGAGAGTGTTAAAGATCTAGATTAATTAAAAAAAATCTTTACTTCCTTATATTTTTATTTTCAAAAACTATTCTATGGATATATTAGTTCTATAGTTTATTAAAAGCCATTGTCATTCATGAAATTTTGCATGTTTTTCAAATATAAAATTACTAGAATTAAATCCAATTGATTGAATCTTATTATCTAATGTAAAAGATTCCAGGATTCCCAAAAATTAGTTGATACAGGAAGTAGTGAAAGACAAGACAATTAAAAGAATTTCAGTTTAGTTTGTCTTAGTTAAAACAGAAGTTTCTATAAGAGTTCATAAGTAGAGAAGAACATAATGGAAAAGTCATTTGGAGAGGTCCAAGAATCAACAAAATGTAAGTTTAGAATTTTGTATCTTCTGGTGTAAAAAGGAGTTTGAGTCATTTGCTGAGTATTTATCTAAGAAAGGATCACAACTGTTGACTGAGAAAAGCCATTGTTCACTCTACTGGAAAAAAGAGATAACTAAACAACGTATCTCCAGAAAATGGAAAGCAGAGTTGCTAGTGATGTTATATTTAGAACTTCAGTTGAGTACTATAGCTGTCATAGAAGATAAAAGGATGTAAAAGGGCATAATTTCTTCTGGTTTTCTAATAATAGCACCTCTTTGATTCATGGTGAGATGACTAAAACATTATTTTAAAAAATTATTTGATCTATCTCTAAATTACATGTAAAATGTTTATTCCTTTTTTTAAAATTTTGAGTTCAAAATTCTCTCCCCCAATTCTACCTCTCCCTCTTCTTTGAGAAGGTAAGCAATTTGATCTTGATTATACATTTAAAGTCATGTAAAATATGCTTCCACAATAGCTATAAAGCTAAAGAAAATATAAACAAAATAAAATAATAAAAACAGAGAAAGTTAAATGATTCTATTTTCACTGAGAGTGCATCAGTTCTTTCTTTGGAGTTGAATAATTATTTTCATCATATATCCTTTAGAATTGCTTTAGATTATTGCCTTGATTAGTTTTTTACAATTCATCTTTATAATATGATTATTACTATGTATATGTTTCTTTTGGTTCTGGTCACTCACCTTGCATGAGTTCATATAAGTCTTCCCAGGTTTGTTTGTTTGTTTGTTTTAAACCATTCTGCTTGTCATTTCTTATACCACAATAGTATTCCATCACAATCGTATACCACAAAATTTTAAACTAATCACCATTTGATGGGCATTTCCTCAATTTCAAATTCTTTACCATAACAAAAAGAGATGCATAAGGTTTTTTTTTTAATACAAATAAGTCCTTTTATTATCTCTTTGGGACAGAAACATAATAGCTATATTTCTGAGCAAAAGGGATTAGTATAATTTTATAGATTTTCAGGCATAATTCCAAATTGTTCTCCACATTGATTGGGCTGCATCAACAGTGTTCTAGTGTCTTAACTTTTCCACAGAATTTGTTTTTTCTTCTTTTTTGTGATATTAGCCACTCTGATAAGCATAAGATGATGTCTGAGTTGTTTTAATTTGCATTTTTATAATTGTTACTTAGAGAATTTTTATGTGACTATAGTTAGCTTTGATTTCTCATGAAAACTCACTGTTCATATACTTTTGACTATCAACTGAAAAGTGGCTCATATTTTTTATACATTTGGCTCAGTTCTCCATGTATTTCTGAAATTAAGCTTTTAACTGTGAATCTTGCTATAAAAATTTCCCCTAGTTCCCTGCTTTCCCCTAGTTACTTGCTTAATCCTGGCTGTATTGATTTTATTTGCACAAAATCTTTTTAACTTCATGTGATCAAAATTAAAAATTTTACTTCCTGCAATCCCATCTTTTATTTGAGCTCATAAACTCTTCACTTATCCATATATCTGACAGGTTTATTTTTTTTTCCATGTTCCTGGAATTTACTTCTGATAACAGTTTTGCCTGAATTGTTTATCCATTTTAGCCTTATTTTGGCATACAGTATAAGAAAGTGGTTTCTCCCTATTTTCTGCCAAATTACTTTCCATTGGAAGTTTTCCAAAAATTTTTTGTCAAATGTTGAGCTCTTAACCCAAAGCTTGGATCTTTGAGTTTATTGAATACTAAATTATTATGGCCATTTATTACTATGTATTGTGCATGTAATATATTTAACTGATTCACCACTGCATTTATTAGCTAATAACAAATTGTTTTCTTAATTACTCATTTGAAATATATATTTGAAATCTGAAACTGTTACCTTCCTTCACTTCATTGATTCCCTTGAAATTCTTGATCTTTTGTTCCTTCAGCTGAATTTTGTTATAATTTTTTCTAGCTCTATTTAAATCTGAATCAGAATCTGAGAAAAATTTAAGGCAATTCAAGTGAATTTTCTAAACTGACATATTTAAATCTTCTCTATTGAGTTTAATCTAGTTCAACTTATAATGGAGGAGGAGAGAAATTCTAGCTAGATTGCACTACTCTATAGGATCTTCCTCTATTCCAAAGGCTTATCCTTGGGTTGTTTTATGAAGCATATTGTCTAATTACACTTTGAGAACACCTTGTCCATGATTTTATATTCTAAAAAGAGGAACAGAAAATTTTTCCATTAAAATGTTTCCATTGTTGTGTGCAACAAATTTGAATTGAAAATGGGAAGTTATCAGACTTCTGGCATATAGATTAATCTAATCCATATGTTGTTAGTCACTCTTGAAAGAGAGTAGCTATCATTTGCTCAACCCTGAAGTAGTGGAGAACCACGTTGTCATAAAATTTCCAAGATCAGAGATGTCATTTAATTTCAAATTTCAGTTGTGATGATTGATATAAACAATGAGAAACTCTTAAGCATTATTATTTTGTTACTCTCTTAAACTGTTATTAAAATAATACCATATCAAGTGATCATGTCTTAAAAGGTGAGTTGCTTAATCTAATTATTCTGAATGATTTAGTGCCACATGTCTTTCTCTTTTTTTTTTTTTTTTGGCTGAGTAATAAGAATTATTAAGCTAACCATTTATAACCTCATAGTTATCGATTGATAAAATGCCAATAAAATTTGCCACTTTTAAAAAAGAAGATATATGACTTCTTCAATTACTTCATAAAACAGTAGCATTTGTTATTTGATGTAAAAAATCCACAAAACACCCTAAATATAGTTAATATTATTGATATTAGAGGTTGCCCATTCAGATTGTACATAATTCATCACTTTGTTCCTAAAGAACAGGAAAGAATGGTTTTCAAAGACTAAAAATATGTCATATCTATTGATTGGTTGGAAAAGCTAATTCAGAACTGGTCCATAGTATCTAGTAAGCCTGTATCAATGGTGATGGGATTTGTAGGAATCTCTCCATTCCTATCTCTTCTTTAATTCTAGCTAATTTTTTTATTAAGGTTAGTGAGTTTTTTTTTTCCATTGCTTTGTCTTCTGCCCAGTTCGTTCATACTATATGTGTGGAATATAATAAACTATGCTGAGCAGATGCTCATTCTTCCACTTTTTTTATCTTTTCAATTTATCCTTCGCATCTGCTAGATTAATTTTGCTTGTTAATCTATTTGCTTCTATTACAGTTTTGGTCAGAATCATACATGTGTCTTATTTCTTTCACTCCCTAAAAAGAAAAGAAGGATAACCCATTACTACATAATAAGTTATCTAGGGCTGAACTTAATGTCATATCTTCCTCAGTTCTCAAGAGTAATTGCTTAATGAATTTTTAAAAATAAATTCTTTTTAATGCATAAAAATCATGAGTGTGGTGCAGAAGAAAGCCTCTAGGAGAAGGAAAATAAAACTATTTGTGCATTTCTACATGTTTACTTTTCCTTTTCCTGAAGCTCAAAGAACTCTTTAGGTAAAGGGATCCTACAGGAGTTATCCTTGAAAATATCCTGGACAGGGATAGATATTGTCAAGTACTGCAATTACTTAGTAAATTATTATATCCCTTGTTTAATAACTTAGACAGGATATCTATAAACACTAAAGAGGTGACTATCACAAAGTAATTTAAAGCCAGTTTGCTTAAATTGTAGCTGTTTTTTTTTTCTTTTTGTTCTAACACATATCTTGGAAGTCCTGTCTATTTCAGTTGGGAAATTAAAACACAAAGTGTCTGAATTAAATGGAGAGGGAGCAATAGTAATGAGCTATAATTTGCGCAGAGATCAAAACACATTTTGAAATCTAATCTTGTTTCCTCATTGATAATTCCTGAGATCTTTACTTCCATTGGGATTGGTAGCAACATTTTGTTGTTGTTGTTCAGTTGTTTTAATTATGGCCGACTCTTCAGGAGTTTTCTCAGCACATATACTGAATGGTTTGCAATTTCCTTCTCCAGCTCATTTTACAAATGAGGCAAATGGGTGACTTTCACAGGGCCACAAAGCTAGAAAGTGTCTAACTCTAGATTTGAACTCACATCTTCTTGATTCTAGACCTGGCACTCTATGCCACCAGCTGCCCCACAATGCTAGCTAGAGTCAGATATAACTGAGCTATATTTTTATAGTTCAAATGATGCTTAGAGAATGCAAAGTAAAACTAATATAAGGTAAAAGACATTCACTTTACAAATATTTGGTATGTGTTATATAACAGACCCTTTCTAAACTACTTTTCTGGGATGAAGAGGCCTTGTCCTCAAGGAGTTTCTATGCAGCAGTGAGGGATTAAAAACAAAACAAAAGACTACAATACAATGCAGAAGATGAATGTCATAAGAGAAAAAAACACATTCAAGCTATTAGGAAGGATATAAGAAAAGAATTATCCATAAGTAGAAGACAAAATAAATAAGATCTAATGTGGAGTGAAAGAAGCAGTTAAAATATTAAATAATATCCCCAAAGTTTTTCCTTAAGCCTTCGATGAGGTAATCATTTTATACAAGAACTACCTCAAAAAAAACCCTGAAAAATAAATATGATATAGATAAGGGCTTCTTAAACCTCTTCCACTCATGACCCCTTTTCACTCAAGATCCTGAATATATAGATATAAATATAGGCATACAAATCAAACATTTACTAAAAATAAATCATAATTTCATGATCCCCACATTTAGCAATGAGACTCCATGTGGGGTTTCAGCTGCCATTGAAGAAGTTGGGAGTTTGGATGATGCTTCTGAGTTCTCCCTAATTTAAGAAAAAGAGGTGCTCAAATACTTTCTGTAAAGCTGCTGTAGGTATAAAAAATAGAAGAAAAAAATTCTAGACTTGTGAGTTGCACATAATTGGCCAATCAATAAACAGTGCATATATCTCTGAAATTAAAAAAAATTAAATATTAAATAGGCCAACTTTTTACTTTTTAAAATAAATTTCAACAAATATAAAAATTCCTTTTATAAATTAATCCATAATTAATAATAAAAGCAAAGTAGAATTTAATAATCCTGCTACTGTATGGAGCTACAAAATCTCATTTTAGCTATAAATTATTTATTCTAATTAGATGAGCTTCACTGTTTTCTTTTAATTTTAAATTATTTTATTAAAATAAATTAAAAATAATTCTAAATAAAGACAGTGTCTAACTGTCTTAGAGACATAATAACCAGACTAAACTATTACATGCTTCCTTTACATCCAACAATAAAAAATATATGTAATTGAATATATCAGGTCTTATCAGGTCTTCTTAACAAGGTGTGAAATTTGCTTTACCAGACTAACTTTTTGATAAAGTATGAATTTTTTGCTTTTTCTGTATACTGGAGTACATTTGAAACCAAGTGGCATCCACCCTTACTCTATTTAATTTCTTGTCTTCAATGCCTAGAAATCATTCTGTCTCTCCCTATAACTCATAGAGTCTGCCTTTTCTTTTAAGATGCAGTTCAGAAATCATCTTCTACCTAAAGAATTTTTTGATCTCCCCAGATTGGAATGCTATTCTTCTCAAACTGTCTTGTATTTAATTATCTTCATATATGTTTACATTGATTAGCTTTCTGTTTATGAAGCTATGTAGCAGAGTGGTTAGAGCTTGGGTTTTGGTAACTGAAATATCAGTGTATGAATCTTGCTTCAGAGATTTAATAATTTCTGATCCAGGGAAAATCATTTAATTTCTCTCAATCTCGGTTTCCTCATAGGCACAACAGACATAAGAATATCCCCCTTTTCAAAGAATTGTCATGAGCTCAAATGATATTACATAAGTAAACTGTTTTGTGAACCTTAAAGTGCTATATAACTGTTAGCTGTTATTGTTATTATGTTGTATATATATATATATATATATATATATATATATATATCTTATTCTTTCTACTAGATTGTAAACTTCTTATGGGTAAGTATTATTTAACTTTTTATGCTCAAATATCCAGTGCCAAGCAGAATTCCTGGTATATATTAAGTATTAACTAAATACTAATAGATTAAGTTGAAATATCAATTAGCCATCTATTATACAATTGTGAAATGTCACTGAAAGATGAAGTATCCTTCTTTAGGAGCACCAAGTCTAGCAAAAAAGGTATACATAAATACATTGAGTTATCATACAAAAAAACTATTATATAACTATAAAAAAATAAAGTTGAAGAAAAACTGTTCCACATAAGACTCTCAATCTATTTTCAATTTGAATGGGCGAGATTTCAGATTTTATATCTAACACACCATATTCCCTATCTCAAGAAAAGTCTTGGGGGGGGGGCAGAGCCAAGATGGCAGAGTGCAGACACAATTATCTCTGAGCTCCTCTGATCATCCCTCAAACTAAGAATAGTTTAAGCCTCTGAACTGATTCTGGACTAAAAGCTCCCTCAAACACTTGGAGTACAACACATTTCCATCAAAAATTACCTTGGAAAAACTCCAGAGCAGGTCTGTTTCAGACAGTCAGGGGAACTGGCCACTTGCTGCGCTCAGGCGCCAGTGTGCAGCTGGGGCAGGAGACTGGGGCTGGAGACTGGGGCTGGGACAGAGTGTGGTGGATTCTAGGCACCCAGGAAGTCCCTGGGAGATGCTTGGGCCACTTTGCTCTGCTTATGGGCAGATGCTTTGGCAGATCTGCCTTTGGTAAAGGGTGGATTGAGAGCAGCTGAGAGCACGGACCTGGCCCAACCAGCCCCGCAGGGAAGTCAACTATGCGAACTGCTCCCCTGCTTTAATCAGACCTCAAGCTCTAAAAAATGAGTAAGAAACAGAAGGAAGCTCTCACCATAGACAGCTTTTATGGAGAGAAAGAAGGGCAGACCTTATATCCTGAGGTTCTTAAAGGGAAAGCAACTCCAGAAGAAGCCACAAAGGTGGACATGAGCTGGTCCCCATTTCACAAGGCTTTTCTGAAAGACTGCATAAAGAATCTCAAAAGAGAGAAGAAAAATGGGGAAATGAATTGAGATCAATGCAAGAAGGATATAATGCCCTGCAAAAGAGATATGAAAAAGACACCATTTCACTGAAAAACAAAATTGGCGAAATGGAAAAAGACAACAACTCACTGGAAAACAACATTGGTAAAATGGAAAAAGACAACAATTCACTCAAAACCAAAATTGGTGAATTGGAAAAAGACAAGAATTCACTAAAAAACAAAATTGCTAAAACGGAAAAAGAATGCAATGAACAAAAAAATTCAATTGACCAGTTACAAAAGGAGCTAAAAAAGGTAACTGAAGGAAATAATACTTTAAAAATTAAAATTGAAAAATAGAAGTGAATGACTCAATAAGACTTCAAGAATGAAACAAAAACAAAAAAATGAAAAAAATAGAAGAAAATATGAAATATCTCCTAGGAAAAACAACTGACTTGGAAAACAGATCTAGGAGAGACAATCTAAGGATTATTGGACTCCCTGAAAGCCACGATGAAAAAAAGAATCTAGATGCTATCTTCCAGAAAATCATGAAAGAGAATTGCCCTGATGTTTTAGAATCAGAAGGCAAAATCACCATTGAAAGAATTCACCAATCACCTCCTGAAAGAGACCCCAAAATCAAAACCCCAAGGAAGATCGTGGCCAAATTTCAGGACTATCGCATCAAGGAAAGGATATTGCAAGTAGCTAGAAAGAAACAGTTCAAATACCGAGGAACTGTAATTAAAATCATACAAGATCTGTCAGCTTCCACATTAAAGGATCAAAGGGCCTGGAATCAGATATTCCAAAAGGCAAAAGAACTTGGATTACACCCAAGCATAAGTTATCCAGCTACAATGAGCATCATCTTCCAGGGAAGAAGATGGTCATTCAATGATACAGGAGAATTTCACCTGTTTGTAATGAAAAGACCAGATCTGAACAAAAATTTTGACCTCCAAACACAGAACTGAAGAGAAGCATAAAAAGATCCAATTTTTCTTGTGCTGCAAGATAACTGTATAGATATGCATATGTATATTGGATTTATCATATATTTTACCGTATTTAACATATATCAGACTACCTGCCATCTAGGGGAGGGGGTGGGAAGAAGGAGGGAAAAATTTGGAACAGAAAGTTTTGCAAAGGTCAGTGTTGAAAAATTACTCATATGTTCTGTAAATAAAAAGTTTTAATAATAAAAAATAAAAGTCTTATTACCACAGTTTCACCTAATATTAGAACCTAATCCTCCCATTCAATGTGGGAATATGCCAAGCATAGCCACAATACACAAGACTCCCTTGAGAAAGTTAAAATGTAAGCATAGCTCCACCGACTTTCCTAGATTTATTGGCATTCTGATGGAAACAGTGATATAATCATATGAAGGAAATCCCTTGAGTGTCTGTATAGTAGAACCTGAGATTCATCAGTGTCTGTGTTGCCTTCCAAAACAATTTAAGCTACTATGAAACTCCTTGCTAGCAATATTATTTAAGTACCAACAGGAAAAATTCATGATCTTGTTCCTTAAATTTTACACTACATATCAGCTTCATCTGCCTAGAGTGGCAAATCAATACACTCCAGCTACCAAAGGCTTGTTATTGTTTTTTGCAGTTAATGACACAACTCATAGCTCTTTAGTCTTATTATTGTTGCTTAAATGCTAAGAGAACTTACCTCCAATGCGTCCTTTCTTCTCTTTAGGAAAATAAATTGAGACTAGCCCATGTATTTCAGGTGAAATTCCCTAATCAGGTAGAAGACATGAATATCCTTGACTGACTCCCATTACTAACTCCCAGGGCTATTTTTAAATCTACTCATAATGCTCTTACTCAAAACCCTTTTGAGCTATAGTTTTGTGAATAGACAAAAAAAATTGCTCCTCATTTCGCTTCAGTTGCCATTTTAATATATTTCAAGCTTCATAGTGATCTTTTGACTCCATGGAGGACAGTTCATTTCTACTATTTGCATAAACATTAGGAGAAAATGCAAGATAAAAATATGAAAAACAAAATAATTTTCCACGTTCATGATCATCCAAACTCACACTTTTTTGAACATATTTTGGTACTGACCTGTAGTTTCATTTGTGTAAGAAGCTCCTGCTGAGAAAATTCCATCTATCACTGCAGATTATCAAGTCTTCTGCAATTTACATTCTTAAAGTCAGAAAGAATGATTTGACACTACCTTAGAAAGTTAGAAAGGAAATTATGTGCTGGATTTCTGAAATATCTACCAGAAATAGCATGATTTGGACTTTCTCTCTCAGAGCCAGAAAGATTAGATATACCTTAAGGGTTCAAAGGGCAAACCCTGAAGGTATTAGAGTAAGGGGTTCTCTTCATTGCCCTTGGTTCAAGGCTGCCCTAACTAATTCTGTTACTCCATTTGTCAAGACCCATTAAATTTGTATTACAGTTCAACTTAAATTATTCAAAATGAAATATATTTTACAAAGATATATTTGCCTCCCAAATATTACAAGAACATATATACAAAGATTTTTTTTCTCAATTCTTTTCTCTATGAAGAAACAGGTTCAAAGCTTAACTCATTTCCTAAATACCACTGATACCATCAAGTCCATGTCACAAAGTGTCATTACTACCAGATGAGTCCACGTTTCAATTCTCCTGAAAATTGCTCCTTGATCTTAAAAGCATCTAGATGCTATGCTTGCTGCAGGAATTTGCCTGGAGGCCAATTCTGATTCCTGTGGTTCACTGGGCATGTCTTAGGACTTGGATATTCAACTTCCTACTTCTAGAATTATAGAAAACAAATAAAAAATTCAAGGATACCCCTGTTTTTCCGGATCACAATGTAGGAAGAGACAAAGGTTCTGAGGCCCTAATCCTTTCAGCAATGATCTCTTTTGGACATAATGAGTTCCCCAAGACTCAAATTATACCAAGAGAAAGCTTAATATCAAACTTTTTTGACACCAATATTTCTGATCATTCAACCAATTTAAAACTTCTCAATCATACAGTTAGCCAACTAGAATCAAATGTATAATATACATTCTCTCTAGCCTTTTCAAGACACTTCTGAATTTGTCATCACAATTCTCCTGGATACAAGTATCCCTATTCTCTACATGTGGACCTTATAGCAGCTAAGTGAGCTGATAGGGTTACCTAATCTGCCAGCCTTTTATTATGCATATAATAAAAATCTATAGGTCACAAAAGGGTGACTTCCCAAGAAACAACTTGTCCATCTCAAGGAAATTTTTAAAATTCACAACATCGACTTAACAGTCACATTTTAAAATTCTATCCATATTCTGGCATTTAGTTTCATGGTTCTGGTGACTTGAACATGTAAAGGAAAGCTACAGCCTCTACCATCTCTTTATTTAATATTGGTTTTGATTCTCTGTTAAACATTTATGCTACATCCTTCCAAGACTTACAATCATTTTTGTTGGTGGAGAATATAGAAACAACAGGATAACAAAGCCTCATGTTTGCAAGTCCTCCTGAAAAAGTTGAAGAATAACAAGAACAAGTGTGTGAAAAATTAAGAGGAAAGCAGTTAAGTTGTAAAAAGAGTCTGTTTAGGGGTTTGTTCTTAATTTTTATAAAGCTCAAGTTAATAAGGATGCCATTAAAAGTCCAAAATGTTAATTTAATGAAAGACTCCAATTACATCCTGTTAGATTTCCCATTAACAATATTGACTTTTAGTGGTAGTCCTAATTAGACATTAATGAGAATATAAAACAAATTAAAATGAAGACCATAATCCTTTTTTAACAGTTGGAAGTAAAGTGTAATAGAAACAATAAAACTCAAAAAAAAAAATTTGTATAAGGACTTGTTTAACTCCCTCAGTAATCACTCACTTGTATTTTCAAAACATATCACTCAATAAGCATTTATTAAGTACCTACTATTTACCAAACACAATTTCAGATACAGAGAAAAAATGAAACTCTCCTTGCTCTCAGACAGTTTAACAATTCTATTAGAGGACACTATGTTTACAGACAGACACATACATACACACACATATATATTCCTTAGAGTAAATTCTTTATGACTCTCTTGGGATGAAATCCAAGGATCAAGGAGAATGTACTTTTTTTTTCATAATTCAAATTGCTTTCCTGAATGGCTTTAGACCAATTGGCATACTTTCTTCAACAATACATTATTGTGCAAGTCTTCTCAATCTCTCCAACATTGTCACCATCATTTGTCTTTTTATTTCTTTGCAGATAAAACTTTTAATGCTTTAAAAAATGAATATTGAATTATTTCAATATCTTTTATTAAAAGAATTGAGTTTAAGAAGGATTTAACTTTAGCATTAAATTAAACTACTCTTTTTTTGCTTATGTAACTCAAGGAATTATGTTACCTCTTTGACCATTAAAATATTTATAAAATTTATTAAAGAATAAGTAATATAGTGGAATAGTGTGACTACTCACCATATTGTAGTAGCTATTGATCTGGAGTCAGAAGAGAGAAATTTGAATCTACATAAATCACACATGAACATGACTTTGAAGATATAAATTAACCCATGAGTTTTTTCCACCATAAAATCAGGGGGTTAAATTAAATGATTTCTAAGGTCACTTACAATTCCACATAAATGATCCTAAATTCCATTGATCCTCCATTCAATATAAGTCTTTGCACCATCTTCTTTCTTTTAAAATGAAATGTGGGATAAATTGTTTACATGCTAATAGGAGAATGGGAAATAAATATCTTCTTAGCATTCTAATAGATTTAGGGGTCATAGAGAAAAGTTTAACTGACAAAAAGTGGTTTCATTCTGTTTAAACCTTCTTAGAAGTTAAAAACAAAAGAAAATTATGGACCAATTTCCCTAATGAGTATTGATGCAAAAATCTTAAATAAAATATTAGCAATGAGATCTCTATCATCCACAGGATAACAAACTCAACCCCAGGATAATACACTATGACCAAGTAGGATTTATACCAGGAATGCAGGTCTAGTTCAATATTAGGAAAACTATAAGCATAATCAACTATAGCAATAAGCAAACTAACAAAAATCATATGATTATCTCGATGCAGAAAAAGCATTTGATAAAATCCAACACCCATTCCTATTAAAGCACTAGAGAGTATAGGGATAAATAGACTTTTCCTTAAAATAGTCAGTAGCATCTATTTAAAACCATCAGCAAGCATCATATGTAATGGGAACAAACTAGAACCATTCCCAATAAGATCAGAAGTGAAACAAAGATGTCCACTATCACCATTTCTATTCAATATTATATTAGAAATACTAGCTTTGGCAATAAGAGAAGAAAAGGAGATTAAACAAATTATAGTAGGTAATAAGGAAACCAAATTATCACTCTTTGCAGATGATATGATGGTATACTTAGAGAACCCTAGAGACACAACTAAAAAACTACTAGAAACAATTCACAACTTTAGCAAAGTTGCAGGATACAAAATAAATCCACATAAATCATTAGCATTTTTATAATTACTTACAAAGTCCAGCAGCAAGAGATATAAAAAAGAAATTACATTGAAAATAACTTGATAGGATAAAATATTTGGGAATCTATCTGCCAAGGGAAACTCAGGAACTATATTAGCAAAATTACAAAACACTTTCCACACAAATAAAGTTAGACCTAATCAGTTGGGAAAATATACTCATGGGTAGGCTGAGTGAATATAATAAAAACTGACAAGACTACCTAAATTAATCTACTGATTTAGTGCCATAACAATCAAACTCCCGAGAAATTATTTTACAGATCTAGAAAAAAAAATAGTAACAAAGCTCATCTGGAAGAACAAAAGGTCAAGAATTTCAAGGGAATTGATGAAAAAAATGCTAAGAAAGGTGGCCTTGCTCTGCCAGATCTAAAACTATATTATAAAGAGCAGTTTTCAAAACTATTTGTTACTGGGTAAGAAATAGATTAGTTGATCAGTGGAGTAGGATAGGATCATAGGACAAAATAATCAATAACTATAGCAAATTAGTCTTTAACAAAACCAAATAACCCAGCTTTTAGGATAAGAACTCACTATTTGACAAAAAAATGCTGGAAAATTGGAAATATGGAAGAAAAAAGGGCTTGACCCACACGTAACACCACATACCAAAATAAGATCTAAATGGTTTCATGATTTAGACATAAAGAGTGATATTATAAGCAAATTAGAAGAACATAGGATAGTTTACCTCTCAGATCTGTGGAGAAGGAAGGAATTTGTGTCCAAAGAAGAACTAGAACTCATAACTGAACACCAGATAGATAATTTTGATTATATTAAGTTAAAAATATTTTCTACAAGCAAAACTAATGCAGACGAGATGAGGAGGGAAGCAATAAATTGGGAAACCATCTTTACATTTAAGGGTTCTGATAAAGGCCTCATTTCTAAAATATATAGAGAATTGATTCAAATTTATAAGAATTCAAGGCATTCTCCAATCGATAAATGGTCAAAGGATATGAACAATTTTCAGATGAAAAAATTGAAACTATTTCTAGTCATATGAAAAAGTGCTCTAAAAGACTACTGATCAGAGAAATACAAATTAAGACAACTTTGAAATACCACTACACACTTCTCAGATTGGCTAAGATGACAGGAAAAGATAATGACGATTGTTGAAGGGGATGTGGGAAAACAGGGACACTAATACATTGTTGGTGGAATTGTGAATGGATCCAATCATTCTGGAGAGTAATTTGGAACTATGCTAAAAAGTTATCAATGTTTCTATTGGGCCTATATCCCAAAGAGATCTTAAAGGAGGGAAAGGGACCCACATGTGCAAAAAAATGTTTGTGGCAGCCCTTTTTGTAGTGGCTAGAAACTGGAAACTGAATTTATGCACATCAATTGGAGAATGGCTGTATAAATTATGGTATATGAATGTTATGGAATATTATTGTTCTGTAAGAAATGGCCAGCAGGATGATTTCAGAGAGGCCTGGAGAGAATTGCATGAACTGATGCTGAGTGAAATGAGCAGAATCAGGAGATCATTATATAAGGCAACAACAAGACTATGCAATGATCAATTCTGATGGGCATGGCTCTCTTCAACAATGAGATGATTCAAACCAGTTCCAATTTTTCTTTTTTTTTTATAATTTTATCCTCACAGCATCTTTATTTTTTTTTATTTTTTTATTATTAATACTTTTTATTTGCAAAATATATGTATGGGTAATTCCTAAACATTAACCCTTACAAAGCTTTCTGTTACAAATTTTTCCTCCCTACTCCCCACCCCTCCCCTAGATAGCAGGATATCCACTACATGATAATTATGTTAGAATACTTAAATCGAATATATGTATAGTTATTGCCACACATCATTTTTTTGTTCAGGAGAAATCGTATCTACAAGAGAGAATAATCTGATAAAGGAAATACAATGCAAGCAAATATCAATAGAGAACATGAAAATGTTACGTTGTGGTCCACATTTCACATCCCTCTCTCTGTGTGTATATGGCCTTCTTCACTGAACAACTGTAATTAGTTTGAAGCATTTCATTGTTGAAGAGAGTCATGTCCATTAGAACTGATCCTCATATAGTACTGTTGTTGCCGTGTACAACGATCTCCTGGTTCTGCTCATCTCACTCAGCATCAGTTCATGCAAGTCCCTCCAGGCTTCTTTGAAATCGTCCTGTTGGTTGCCTCTCACAGAGCAATAATATTCCATAACATTCATATACCATAATTTATTCAGCCACTCTCCAATTGATGGGCATCTACTCAGTTTCCAGTTTCTAGCCACCACAAAAAGAGCTGCCACAAACATTCTTGCACAGGTGGGGCCCTTTCCTTCCTTTATGATTTCTTTGGGATATAAGCCCAATAGAAACACTGCTGGGTCAAAGGGTATGCATAGTTTGATAACTTTTGAGCATAGCTCCAAATTGCTCTCTAGAATGGTTGGATCCATTCACAGCTCCACCAACAATGCATCAATGTCCCAGTCTTCCCACATCCCCTCCAACATTCATCGTTATCTTTTCCTGTCATTTTAGCCAATCTGACAGGTGTGTAGTGGTACCTCAGAGTTGTCTTAATTTGCATTTCTCTGATCAATAGTGAATTGGAGCACCTTTTCATATGATTACAAATAGTTTTAATTTCATCATCTGAAAATTATCTGTTCATATCCTTTGACCATTCAATTGGAGAATGGCTTGAATTTTTATAAATGTGAGACAATTCTCTATATGTCTTAGAGATGAGACCTTTATCAGAACCCTTAAATGTAAAGATGATTTCCCAATTTGATGCTTCCCTCCTAATCTTTTTTTAAATTTTATTTGCATAACATATGTGTGGTAATTCTTCAACAATAACCCTTACATAGCTTTCCGTTACAAATTTTTCCCCCAACTCCCCACCCCTCCCCTAGATGGCAGGATATCCACTACATGTTAATTATGTTAACATATTGGCAAATCAAATATATGTATACATATTTCCAAACTTATCATTGTTGTGCAAGAAAAATCTTATCTACATAAACGATACATCAGATAAAGGAAACACAATGTAAGCAAATATCAATCAAGGAGTATGAGAATGTTATGTTGTGGTCCACATTTCACATCCCTATCTCTGGGTGTATATGGCTCCCTTCAGTGAACAATTGGAAGTGGTTTGAAACATTTCATTGTTGAAGAGAGCCATGTCCATCAGAATTGATCGTCATATAGTACTGTTGTTGCTGTGTATAATGATCTCCTGGCTCTGCTCATTTCACTCAGCATCAGTTCATGTAAGCCTCTCCAGGCCTCTCTGAAATCATCCTGCTGGTCATTTCTTACAGAACAATAGTATTCCATAATATTCATATACCATAATTTATTCAGCCATTCTCCAATTGAAGGGCATCTATTCAGTTTCCAGTTTCTAGCTACTACAAAAAGGGCTGCCACAAAC